>LBNU01015233.1:5714-46979 GCA_014162995.1 Artemisia annua
AAAAGATAATTAAGATTCGAGAGAGACTCGAAACGGCTAGAAGTCGACAGAAAAGCTATGCAGATATTCGACGCAAACCATTAGAAATCCAAGTTGGGGAAAAAGTCATGTTGAAAGTCTCGCCTTGGAAGGGCGTGATACGATTTGGGAAACGTGGGAAGTTGAACCCGAGATACATTGGACCATTTAAGATTCTGGAAAGAATTGGTCCGTTAGCTTATAAGCTTGAGCTTCCGTCAGAACTCAGCAACATTCATAACACGTTTCATGTCTCTAATCTCAAGAAATGTCTTTCTGATGAGACGTCTATCATTCCACTAGAAGAAATTCAACTAGATGATAAGCTTAATTTTGTGGAAGAACCCGCAGAAATCATGGACCATGAGGTCAAACAATTGAAGCAGAGTCGAATTCCTATCGTGAAAGTTCGCTGGAATTCTCGAAGAGGTCCCGAATTTACTTATGAACGAGAAGACCAAATGCGACTCAAATACCCGCATCTTTTCACCGAGTCAACTTCCAAGAACAACACCCGCTGAATTCAGGGACTGAATTCCTTTTTGGGTGGGCGACTATCATAATTCTCAATTTCAGGTCACTTTCCTAAGTCTTGACATTTTCCTATTCACTGAATTTCAATTCAACATTTCACGTAAACTAGGTTTACGGATATTCATTTGACGAAACCGGGTAGGTTAAGTCACATTATCATTCATCATACATTTCATAGACTAGGGTTAGTCTACATTTCATCACGACATCATTTGCATTCTATCCCACTCGTAGAATATATAATTTCAAGTTACACTTATTTATTTATCTTTATATAAATAATAAGACATGATTATAGTTTTTTAACCAACACACCAAACAAATTCCACTAGGGCACTAATATATTTTTATATTAGTCATAATCCCACTAAGGTTTATAAAATTATATATTATATATTTTGGTGAGCTACCAAATATTAAACATTTACTTGAACTATATATAACAAATATTGCACCAACAAAGTAATAACTATCAAAATACCTAATGTTTACAAAAATTATATTTTTATAATTTTTACAACTTTGTTATATCCCGTCTTGTTCCGTTGTATTTTATTTTTAATTAACCCGGTACCCTATACGCTAAAATATCAAAACTATACACTAAACGGTACCCCGTAAAAATAAAGTTGTACAAAATATGACCAAGCTACCACCTCTTGTGAGGTGGCCGGCCATGAGGTGCCCAAGGACACATGGTGTCCTCCTAAATCCACTAACTAAACTCCACTATACCAAACTATTATCTCATACATGCAAGTGTAAGATTTTGTGATCAAAAAAAAAAATAGTGATCTTCCTCTCTTCTTCTTGCCTTGCTCATTCCAACTCAAACACAAAGGAGAACCAAGAATTTTTCAAGTACAACTTCATAAACAAGAAGTAGTTATCATCCATTACAAGGTTTTGAAATATAAACCTATGGATTAGTAGGGTTTTCTTCTTAAAAATTAGTAACCTTCCAAGTAAGTTCATCACTTTATTTTCACAAGTTCTACCAAAATTTCTTACAAGGTTTATGTACTTTTATTGTTTTTGGACATGCATGTAAAATCTATACCACAAAACCTATGTTTTATATCATTTTTATGTATAAAATGAATTACTTGTGAACCTTTGGTGAAATGGTTGAAAAGATGATATTAGGGAACCCATGACACCCTAAGAAGGTGTATGGTAGATTAAGGGATTGTTATGCCAAAAACGGACTTACGATGAAAAAGTTATGCCAAAAACAAGTTACACTATATATATATACATTTCTGAAAAATTTGTTGCTGATGTACGAAATTCATTGACCAAAAACGAGTCTTAGACCTTGTCAAAACATACCAAACTGTCGAAAATATGTTAGTTCACCTTTTTACCTTTTCGGGGATATAAAGAACTCGAGAAACGGACTTATAACGAATTAGTTATGAATTTTCAAAGATATAAGTTTACTAAAAGTTTCCATCAGCACTAACACTTAGTATATTTTTAAGACAAACCAGAAAATCTACAAACACCCATGTTGGGAGCCATTTTCCCGTCAAATGACTCAGTTCTAGAGTTGGGACTCCAAGGAACAAAAGTTAGAGCACCTGGCCTAGTTTTCAAATCAAAAAGCCGTTTGTCATTTGGACTTAAAGTGAGTAATCTACAGTCATCCAAACATTCACAAAAACTGCCCAGAAATGGCAGTTTTGGCCTAAACACCATACGTTTCGACCATTTATCTTAAAATCTGGGCACATTGAGCAAAACTTCACTACTGAACATATTTAGGATTGGTGCTAAGCTTTCCAGAAATACCAATTTTGTTTCCTAACTCTCAATATTCACTGATTTACAACTAGTTTTCCGAGGCTATTTTTAGCCGTATTTCAGAAATTACTAAGTGTAATATTTACGACGAAAACTTGTATTTTCACAATTTATCACCAAATAACTATCGTACAACATTATTACACTATATGAACATGTAATATTCATTATGACTTTATACGATAATATAAATTATATTTTCGACAATATTACATATTTTGAATTAATACGAGTGGTATAGATTATAAGTGCAAGTGCATACATGAATTCATTTCATAATCTAAATTAGATTACATACATTCATTTTAGGTTGCGGCTAGGAGTTGCACCTCATCACTTCAGTTCATACACTACATATTGTACCATCACTTGAGGTGAGTTTTCATAGCCCCGTTTACATTTCATTATTTATTTCAAATCCCACGGGGGAGAATACATTGCACCATTTTTCATACGAGCCTAAGTATCAAATCCATATACATTACTTAAGTTACCACATTGCCATGTTTTAAGTCCCCTATTATCATGAACCGTTAATTGTATTTAAGCGAGAGTGAGTGGATAGATCTATTGAGGGTGACGCCTCCATCCGTGTTGGGGTTACCAACAGTCAAGCGGATGCATTTCATTTTTATTCATATTAGAGTGTCTGGCAAAACACTCTTAAGGGGCATTACATACAGTCTAGCTTCGGGGTCATGAGCTTAAGGGCTATTGTACTATTTTTCATTGACTGTTGTCATACACATATATACTTGAGGTTGCCGTATAACATTCATTTTCATAAACCTATGATTTCTCACCAACATTATTGTTGACCGTTTTAGCAATGTATTTTCAGGTAACTAAAGTAACAACATGTGACTTGCATATGGACCTTCATGGAGTCGAGGAGTCGACGCGTCTCACTCTTTTACTTCATTGCACTTATGTATCGTTTGATCTTGTTATACGTGTTTTCCAATAAATTTGTAAAACCTTATGGGACCTATGTTTGTAAACTCTGATGTTTTAAATAAAATGATCAAACGTTGTATTTACAAAACGACACTTTAGGTCGTTCAATATAACCTTGTATGAGATGCCATGATCGTTACACCCAGGTATTCAATTCCGCTGCCATATAACAGGTAAATTCAGGGTGTGACAACCTGGTCAATGACGATCTCTATGATGCCGCTGGAAAGATTCATGCCAAATCAGCAAGGATAGCTCATAAGCAGCTTTACATTTTCAAATTTATCTCCTTCTTCTATTCCCAGTTCTCTATGCAAATTCTTCATCCCAAACGGGTATCGAATCATCTTTAATTACTTTGGTCTACTTCTTTGCTTCATCAACCTGACTCCGACCATATACATCTGTCGGCCAATGCTTTTATTAGACAAATTTGACCTTGAAACTCAAAGAGAAAGCTTTTCATAATTGGCTCCATAACTAACCTTTGTGTAGAAATCTGGTGGCGAGAATTTAGCAAAATGAACATGACTAAAATCCATACGTCATTCGTCACCCATATATACTCTCACCAGAGAATTTTTGCAATGATGTAATTTTACCGTAATGAAACTCAATATTGAAGCAAAATTTTCTCTACCGAGCTTTAAAGTTTTCTTCACAGGTATCATTGCTTTTAGATCGAACACCTCACCATTAGGACCCGTTCTCATTAGAGAATCATGCTTCTTAACATAACTTTAATATTTTTATATTTTAATTTTATTTTAATATTTTTAATTTTAATTTACTTACGTATATATATAGTGATCTTTTACGGTTATTGTTCATTTTAAATATTGTAATAATTTTGTTTATTATTTTTTTTATTCTATTTTGTTCTATCTCATTAGAAGTGTATCTATAACAATTGATTGACGGGTTCAGGTTCTTGGAATCGCAAAGGGAGCAGTAGCAGTTGTGGTCTCGATATTAATCTTTAGGAATCCAGTTTATGTGACTGGGATGGCTGGCTACACACTCACAGTTATTGATGTAGTTCTTTATGGTGAAGTTAAGAAGCGTAGTGCTAAATGATTCAACATTAATATCTAGCTTAAGATGAGATTACTTCCGTGTTTAGAGTTCATATGGAGAAATTATTCTTTTTTTAGTAGTTTTGACATTGATTTTTCAGTAAAGAGTTGGTAGAATTAATCCCAAAAGAAGCTACATTATGTCATTTTTGTACTGAGATATTAAGCACAGAACTTTTCAAGATTTTTATAAGGTAACTGCAAAAAAAGTATGAAACTTATTACACCTTTTATCGAATATAAACATATATATGAACAGGGTTTTATCACCCACCACATATCCAAACAGAAATGCAGATTTTCTGAAGACCTGTGCATTTGTTTTTACCTGTATGCTTATCAAGCAGTAATAAACGAATAGTCGAATATTCCAGCAAAGATATAACCTTGTGATGAATAGGGTGCGTAGCAAGACCATTTCAATGTCTGGATGGAATTCTTTCTGCTTTTTAAAGGCTTGGTACATGCGTTATCTAAAGCAAAAATGTTCTTACTGAAACAGTATGAGCTGTTTCAAGCTTTACCCAAAAACCCCCGTAAAGAAATGAATATCTGATAATCATAGCTTTAAACATCAAAAACCAAACACCCTCTTAAACTACTGAGTTTCGGATTATCATGGATTATCTTATATTGATTGTTTCATGTCATGTAACCTTTCACAAAATGCAATGCCAACATCCACATATATAATCAGAAAATTATTTTAGGGGGAAAATACCTATTTTTTGACACATTGACACCTTTCAAAAGGGGCTACTTTGCCTCTGTAACCTGCCATTACCACAGCCCTTAGCCTAGATTGGAAGTCCGATATGTAAAAATCAGCCATGTATTTCTGCAAATCAAAAAGAAACAATCGATTCATTTATACAGTAGAACTACATGTAAGAGCATATTCTGATGCAATCCCATTAAGAGACGCTCTATATTGTTTTAAAATAAAACTTCGTAAGAACTTTTAAAACTTTCATTTCGAGGAAGGGAAAAAAAGTATTTGTAGATCAGTTGCAAGATTATAAAATGTATAACAGGTTACTTTGTTCTCTGGCCTTTTATGAGAAACTTGACAGGAGTTGAAAAAAGTTGTTAGCTATGTATCTAATAGAGAAGAGGCTAAAAAGAGAATGAAATTTTACGTTGGAGCATCGGAACACATGAGAAGTTTATGCTTGATGTCGACAGTTTTTATTTTATTTTACCTCTGCTTGACCCATTAGAGATTTGATATGACCTGAACCCGCCCATTCATAAGTGACCAGGTCAAGATTGCCACCTCTTAAATAAGTTGATGAGCGAAGCATACCAGCAAGTCTTTTGCATCTGAATAAGCCGTGTTTCAAGTCTTGAAAGGACAATGATTCGTTCAAAACCTTGTTTGTCATGAGCTGGTTCTACAAAATTAGCCTCAAGGACACCTAATTAATAGCAATAAGTCAGAAACAAAAAAATAGCTATTTCAGAACCATTTTCTTCTAACATGTATTCACATAAAGACTCTAAACGTTCAGGAAAAAACATGACCTATGACTCCACAACCATCACTTCCTGCAGAATTCCAGAGTAATACTAAAAATCCCTTGAAAAGTTAACGAACCTGGTAAGGTTCAAGTCCTTCGGCATTGACGTGCCCATGAATCACAACATACTCCATATCAGTCAATGTGCAAATGATTTCAATTGGTATGATAAAGATTGTTCAGCGGTCACTATCAGATGCAAAGATAGGCCTAAACAATCACATAACGTTTTGGCATTTCCATGAAACTTGAACAACTATCCCTTTCAAAGCCACAGTCGTCAAGCATCATCTGGTGCATCCTACGCTTGATGTGGGTCCCACCGTTTGAGACAACGGACTTGGCTTCTCAAGCCTTGTTGTTTCCTTCAAGCACATTAAAAAGCATTATCTTTATAATTGAGAGTCTCACAGGGTCGGAAACAGAAGACCTTGATTCGTCATCTGTCACTTAAACTACAAATGCGACTCGTATGTTGTGGGTCCATACCTCAACATTTAACACATTACACTTTTAGTGTGTGAGAACTGCACAAACTTCGAATAGTAATCCATTAACACATATAACTAAACACCTATAACTAAACAGTTCACTTACCTTGATTTGTAGTACCATCCCATCTGTCGCTAGCACATATGTAATCAGGATTGTTTCCTGATATTTGATTACTATTTGTGACAACATCAGGTTACAGCGAAATCGGTGACTCACTCCCTATTGAAGTACCTTGTATTTGTCACCACTGTAAAAGCGAAGGGATTTTTTTGTGTCAATGGGGATGTTCACATGGTCGTGTAATGAAATATGTACGATAACTTACTCAAGATTCTGGATGTCGATGATTTGTCGTATCACGCGTTTTCTTATAGGCTCGCCCGATAAAATCGAATCATTCATTCTCTGAATCTAGCCAATGCAAAGAGCATGTGACACCCTCCCAAATAATGAAGAATTTGTGAATTGATTCACATGTAAACAATATTTACAAAATACCTGCAGAGTATCAGTTACAATTCTAATATTTAATGGCAATGTTATTCTGAAAAACCCTCAGAGTGATAATACTTTTCATATATCAAATGTGTTTTTTTTATCTATCATAAAGTTTATAGACTTTTCCTAACAAAATGAATCAGACTACTCATATGTCTTTTAGTATCAGTTGCATCTTGTGAAATAAATTAGGCTTTGTCTCTACATAAGATCTTCTAACTAAGAAGGAGTCTTAAACGATTAGTGAAAACCGGAGGCAAGAGAGAGAAAGAATTCAGATCTCTATGATGTAGAATAAGAATTCTCATCATATGAAATGATAGAGGAAGTGTGTTTAAGGGATTTTTGGGTGAAAAGGTGAAGGTATGAAAGGAGTTGTTATACATGACATAAAATGTCATGAAATAACGGAAGAGGAATTTACAACCGCATAAGGTCATAAATGACTTGTTATACTTAGATTTCTAACAAGTGTCGTTATTTATGCCACATGTCAGGTTGTTGGATTTAGGAGGGTAGTATTTTTAGAAAGAAAATCAATGGGAGAGGAAGAATAGAGGATGAACTCTATAGAATGAAGCTTTAGGTTTTTTCCCAGTCCTAAAGTTCATGAACAAGTATCCTTATGAGACGGCTCTCAACAAGGACTTGGGTTTGAAATCGAAACCCAATTGGTTAGGGGTTAAGAGTGATAAGAGTCTATATGTCTAAGGCATCGGGGTCCGAATATTTTTAGGGGTTATGATAGAGTAAGGGCTTAAGGCGGGTTATAACAAGTACCCACTTGTTATGTTTTTGTGGATTATTCCTAAATTCCCAGGGATTCTTCCAGGGTTCAGGATGACTTAAAGTAATCAAGGAAAGGTATACCTAATTCTAGGTTGATTAGGTTATCCTAATTTTGAAGGACACTAGGAAGTATCGATAAGATATACCTAAGTCTCATTATTACTTTCCTATTTACATATCCTAGAGGTATTACTATACTAACTATCCTATAGTAATATTCTTAAGGCATATCACTTAGGGGTTTCTTCCAAGGTTTTTCCTAAATCTAAGGGTTTACAGTGTTTCCTAAATCTGATTGATGACTTTCCTCGTCATCATCAATCATTCTTTATAAGGTACGAATTCTATAACGGGCAAAGGCTATGTTATGGTGGTGTCTCATTTGATTCTTTTGTAATCTACCTATCCTAAAACAGGCTTGTGCTAAGGTATTTCTTAAATTACTATAGTCGTGTCGGGTACCTAAGTTACTATCATGACCTTCTTCTATCTTCCCAATAAGGTCAAGAAAAATTTCATCTAAATTATTTAAAATTTCTTCTACCTGATTTTCCTGACTTTCTAAGGTTGTCCTAGTGAGGTTTTCTCCGACTTCAAATTTCCAAGATGAAGTGGGAGGGTCTACTAAATACGGTGTAGGTGCTATAGTATAGGGTTGCGTAAGTTCATATCTAGGGTTATAGGCAGGGATAGGTATCCTAGGTATATAAGGTGTTCTAGGGAGAAAGAAACCAAGTGGTTCTAACCTAGGTGTGGGAAAAGGTGGGTGTAGTGTAGTGTTTGGGGAGGTGATAGGTGATGCCTTAGCATAGAAATCTCTTATATGTTTTAGGTGTGGGTCATCTATAAAAGATGTAAATCCTAAGGGTGACGGTGTATCTATACTATTCCTAGGGCTATTCAGGGATTCGGGAAAAAGATTTTTAAGGCTGAAATCCGAATCATTCGGAGAGGAATGAACATTCTCCGTATGTATTCCGGATGGGGTAATAGTAGGGTAGTGGGGAGCAGGCATATCTATCTAGTAATGCAGAATTTAATATATGCTCAAGTAATAGTTAAGTAATACCTAGTATGCAGATCTAATTCATGTATGGCTCTGGGAAAAAGGCATTGGGGAGTGAAGTGGCACAAAGGACTTTCTCGGGTATCGGGAAAAATAGTTGTAGTTTAGGTTTTGACCTTGTTCTCTACAACTGAAGCTCTGATGCCAATCTGTAACACCCTGATGACGCTCTAATTATACATATTTCTTGAGCATTATACTATATGTTTTATGATCATTTGATGTGAACTTTTGGTACTTAATAGCATAAAATGAATGCAGGTTCACTCTTGGATGATCTGAGCATGATACATCTCAAAACCCACTATTTCGCCACTTGAAGTAAATAAATAAGAAGTCTTCCATGATTAGCTCTTTCATGCAAGCCAAGTGCGCGGGTTTTACAATTAAGTGCGCCGCACTTACCTCTCGGTCAAGGGAAGTCAAATATATAATATTAAATAAAAGTGCGCCGGTCTTACAAATAAAGTGCGCCGTACTTCCCCTGCATTTATGAAGCTTTGGCGCCAAGAAAATAAGAAAGTGCGCCGCACTCAGAAAGCATGTGCGCCGTACTTCGCATATCAGAATGCCTATAAATAGAGCTCATTTGCAAGCATTTGAACTCTCCACTCTATAACCAATTTCCACGAAGCTAAGTCCGAAGTAATACGTGATCCAGAGCCAAGTTGCAGGGGTGAACGAATCAGAATAAGGGGTGTTAAGTACTTGTTGGTGTCGAATTCTTGGTTACTTGTGACACTTGTGTAATCATTTGATCAATCCAATCTGTATGTCTCTTGTTTACTATTTACTCACTTCTGTTATTATGAACTCATTAGCCATGAGAGGCTAAACCTCTTGTGATTGCTTGGATATGTGAATATAATAAAGCGACTTATGATTATGTTTTGATCTCTACCAATTTTAAGTTTATATTGTGAACAATTTCATCTCTAGTCTTATTACGTTTATTTATTGAAACTGGTTGAATATAATATGTTGGGATAGGTCGAAAGAACCAACGTGTTAAACGCAATTCTAGGAACTTGTCCGCGTTACTAGTCTTTGAAAGGAGAAATCCACATAGGAGAATCAATAATAATCTAGACTTGATATGAAATACTATTTCGAGAGAAATCACTTAATGGCTAGATATTAATCTTGAATTGAACCTACGAATTATGAAATTGCTCTTTTGACGAAAATATCTTTCTTATAAGTTGTGCTCCTTTATCAAACTGAGATCAAACATAAGCATTGTCACTAGATTATCTAAGCTATCCAAGCAATCATATGTATTAATACTTGAATTCCTTATATTCCTATAATCGTTACTTGTCTTGTTTTACTAATCAATATACTTAATCTGAACGAACTAAGTCCCTGTGGATACGACCTGGTCTTACCTTAATCTAATACTACCAACGGGGGTTATACTTTACCCGTGTGTTTGGTTTATTAAAATCGGTGAAACTAGTATTATAAATTTAAAGCTTTCCTTACACATCAAAGTTTTTGGCGCTGTTGCCGGGGACTTAAATCTGTTCCTTAAGTATTTTCGAAGTAAAATTAGCAAACAAAACCAAAAATTTATTCAAAATCAGATCACTCTGTTCCTTCTGTTGCAGAAAGCACGCCGCACAAACGTACTTGTACGCCACACTTATACACAGAGCACACACAGACCGCCGTATTTGTCACCAAGTACGACGCACTTACTTCAATCTGTAACGTTTTACTTAAAATTCACAAACCTTTTCATAAAAACAAAAAACAATCATCTTTTTTACCATCTTTTGAGATTAATCATCTCGGTAAAAATAACACCGCCGTACTTATACACAAGTACGCCGCACATTGCAATTTCACACAAGTACGCCGCACACTATTTAGTGTACGCCGCACTCACTTACTCAGAAAACGAAATTTATCTAATTGATTTAAATTTCACTCTCTATCCTTGAATGCACACTCGTTCAGCTGAAACTGAGCCCATTTCACCTCTATCAGAACCTGAAAGAACTCTAAACAAAAGAAAACATAATAACAAAAGAGTTCCTATTTCTAAAAAAGACGAAAGACCCGAACAACCTCATGTTCACCACACACCTGTTGACGATATCTCAAACTTCAGATTTTACATCAAATTAATCCAAATTCACGATCCAATGGATGACGCTGATATTGAACTTGTGGGCCAACGATCGTATCGTTGCACCTACCCCTGGACCAGCTATTACCATTCCTGAAACCGCAAACGAATTTGCAATCAAAGGAAACCACCTAACTCTTGTCAAGGGAAACCAATTTGATGGTCGAATTAAAACTGATCCTCACAAACACATTCATGAATTCCAAAGCATATGCGATATGTTCAAATACGAAGCTACCGAAACTGAAGCGGTAAGACTGATGATGTTTCCTCTATCTTTAACGGGAAAAGCTAAAACATGGCTTGATGAACTCGATGAAGGAACCATTGAATCATGGGACGATCTTCGTACTGCTTTCGTTAGTAGATATTTTCCTCCAGTTCTATTTGATAAACTTCTCGGAGAAATCCGAGGATTCTCACAACATGAACATGAAAATCTCACCGAAGCCTGGCTTCGAATGAAAGAATTGCTAAGAAACTGTCATGGACATGGTTTGACAAAAGGCAATATAATCAAAATCTTTTACCACGGTCTTGATGAAATAACTCAAGAAGCTTTAAACGCTGCGGCCAGTGGTATATTCCTCTATAAAACACCAAATCAAGCATATCAACTCCTCGAAGACAAAGTCTTACTTAAACTAGATTGGGCAAAAGAACAAAAACCGAAAACTTCTCTTCGTAAAACTGTTGCTTTCACTGATGAAGGCAATAGCAATTCTGATACTAATAAAATTATGGCAAGAATGGATGCCATGGCAATTAAAATGGATGCTCAATACAAAGAAATAAAAGAACAACGTGAAAGTTGCAATCATTGTGGCGGAAACCATGCTACCACAAATTGCAGTGATGATGACACACCTATGTCACGGGAAGAAGAAGCTAAATTTATGAACACTTTTAGACGCACCCGTTTCTATGAGAACTATCGTGATCATGATCGAGAACGAGAACGATGGAGACCTAGTGCGAAAAACGAATATAATCGAGAACCTTACAAACAAACAAACACTGATGAAAAACCAGATGTTCAAACTCAACTGAATGATTTTATTAAAGCACAAAAATCAACAAACATTTTCGTGAAAGATCAATTCGTGGACTTAAAAGATAAAGTTGAATCTGCTGCTAGAAATCACCAAGCCTCGATGCAAAATTTGGAAGCCAAATTCGACAGATTCGCTGAAAAGCAATCAGGTCGAGCTTCTGGATCCCTTCCTAGTAACACTCAACCTAATCCTAAAAACAAACCTTATCAACCACCACAAGCTCGTCGTGAGCATGTGAATGCTATTACCACAAGAAATGGTACTTCTTATGATCCACCCATTGATCCCAGTCAAACTCAACAACCCGTTGAAGTTTTCACTGATGATGAAGAAGAAGAAGAACCTGTTCCTCAAAGGGAAACCACAACTCCTGAAACACCAGCACCTAAACCCTACAAACCTAGAATTCCATACCCACAACGCTTAAGAAAATAAAAAAATGAAAGCTCAGTATGGAAAATTTCTTGATATAATTCGAGCTGTCCGAATTAATGTATCTCTTGTGGACGTTCTAGCCGGAATGCCCAACTATGGGAAATTTCTCAAAGAACTTGTTAGTAACAAAAGCAAACTCGAACAAATTTCATCAACTTTCCTTAATGAATAATGTTAAGCTATCGTTCAGAAAAAAATTCCACCAAAATTTGGAGACCCAGGAAGTTTCCTGATTCCTTGTACTTTCAGTAAAACATTCTTGTACAATGCTCTAGGCGATCTTGGTGCTAGCATTAACCTGATGCCGTATTCTCTCTATGCTAAATTATCCATTGAAACACTTAAACCAACTAAGATGAGTGTTTGGTTAGCTAACCGATCTTTCCAATACCCTGTTGGAATAGCTGAGAACATGTTAGTTGAAGTTGGCAAATTCACCTTTCCAGTTGATTTCGTTATCCTAGAAATGGAAGAAGATAGCAAAGTACCCCTAATCTTAGGAAGATCTTTTCTCCATACAGCCGATGCAATGATTCGAGTTAAACAGAAACAACTCAATCTTGGAGTTGGAAAAGATAAAATGATTTTTTCCATAGACAAGGCTATGAAACATTCTTACTCTAACGATGACACGTGCTTTAGAATTGATGTCATCGATGAAATTCTCGAAGAAGATTTTGATGAACTGCTAAATGAATTTAATCAATTACTATACTCATTCGATGGAACAATTCTTGAACACGAAGTCATGGCTGAATATGATCAATTCATGGCTATGACTCTCGAAGATAAAAATGAAAGTTCCGATGACGAGGAAGAAAATGAAGAAGAATTATCATTTGAAAAAATAAACCCTGACACTGAACTTAGAATAAAAAATTCTATTGAAGAACCACCAACTGATCTCATTCTCAATCCATTACCAGACCATCTGGAATATGCTTTCTTGGAAGAAGAATCGTTACTTCCAGTCATAATTTCATCTAAACTCTCTAATAAGAAAAAAGAAAAATTAATTTCAGTTCTCAAAAATCACAAAAGAGCCTTTGCTTGGAAAACTAGTGACATACCTGGGATTTGTTCATCCTTCTGTAAACACAAAATTCAGTTAACGGATGATAAGAAACCAGTGGTTCAAAAGCAAAGAAGACTCAATCCGAATATGAAAGAAGTTGTCAAGAAGGAAGTTGTCAAACTCCTTGACTCAGGAATCATCTACCCTATAGCAGATAGCCCATGGGTAATTCCTATTCATTGTGTACCCAAGAAAGGTGGTATAACAGTAGTAACAAATGAAAATGATGAACTTGTCACAACTAGAACTGTCACTGGTTGGCGCGTATGTATTGACTATAGAAAATTAAATGAAGCTACAGCAAAAGATCATTTTCCTCTCTCATTCATGGACCAAATGTTAGAAAGACTAGCGGGAAATGAATATTTCTGTTTTCTAGATGGATTCTCCGGATATTTCCAAATACCAATCGATCAAATGGATCAAGAGAAAACAACATTTACATGTCCTTTCGGAACCTTTGCTTATCGACATATGCCTTTTGGCTTATGTAATGCACCTGCTACTTTTCAAAGGTGTATAATAGCAATCTTTCATGATATGATTGAAGAATTCGTGGAAGTTTTCATGGATGACTTTTCAGTCTTTGGAAATTCTTTCGATAAATGCCTTAGTAATCTAGATAAAATGCTTCAACGTTGTGAAGACACAAATCTTGTTTAATTGGGAAAAATGCCACTTCATGGTCAAAGAAGGTATTGTGCTTGGACATAGAGTGTCAGGAGCAGGACTTGAAGTTGACAAAGCAAAAATTGATGTAATCTCGAAACTTCAACCTCCTACTAATGTGAAAGGCATTAGAAGCTTTTTAGGACATGCTGGATTTTATCGACGATTTATTAAAGATTTCTCAAAAATCGCTCGACCTTTAACTAAACTTCTACAAAAGGATGTTACCTTTGAATTCGATGACGAATGTCAAAAAGCTTTCGAAACTCTCAAAGAAAAACTCATATGTACACCCATTATAATAAGTCCAAATTGGAATTTACCATTTGAATTAATGTGCAATGCAAGCGATTTTGCCGTCGGAGCTGTCTTAAAACAGAAAGATGGTAGACATTTCCATCCTATCTACTTTGCTAGCAAAACACTAAACGCTGCTCAACAAAACTACATGGTTACTGAAAAAGAACTCATGGCCGTTGTATTTGCATTCGATAAATTCCGAGCATATCTAGTTCTATCTAAAAATGTGGTCTATACAGATCATTCCGCTCTCAAATATCTATTTAAAAAGCAAAATGCTAAACCACGTCTTATTCGTTGGATTCTGCTTTTGCAAGAATTTGATATAGAAATCAAAGACAAGAAAGGTGTTGAAAACGTAGCCGCCGATCATTTGTCTTGTTTAGAAAATGAAGATGAAGAAATAGAAATTGAAATAGATGATAGTTTTCCAGACGAAACCCTTAATGCAATTAGTTCTCCAGACACGCCTTGGTTCGCAGACATTGCAAACTATCTGGTGGGGGACATATTACGAAAAGGAATGACCCACCAAGAGAAATGAAAATTCTTCTCAGATGTAAAGAAATATTTTTGGGATGAACCATACTTATTCAAAATCTGTCCNGAAATTGAAATAGATGATAGTTTTCCAGACGAAACCCTTAATGCAATTAGTTCTCCAGACACGCCTTGGTTCGCAGACATTGCAAACTATCTGGTGGGGGACATATTACGAAAAGGAATGACCCACCAAGAGAAATGAAAATTCTTCTCAGATGTAAAGAAATATTTTTGGGATGAACCATACTTATTCAAAATCTGTCCTGACGGAATAATCCGTAGATGTGTCTTCGGACCTGAAACTCGTGCTATTCTTGACAAATGTCACCATGGACCTACCGGTGGACATTATGGTGCTACCGCTACCGCTAAAAAAGTATTCGAATCTGGATTCTATTGGCCAACAATTCTAAAAGAAGCACATACTATAGTTCGCCTTTGCGAATCATGTCAGAAAACTGGAAACATTTCTAAAAAAGATGAAATGCCTATGAATTACATTCAAGTCTGTGAAATTTTTGACATCTTGGGTATAGACTTTATGGGATCATTTCTTAAATCATCAAAATTCGAATATATCCTAGTCGTTGTTGACTATGTCTCAAAATGGGCAGAAGCCCAAGCTCTTCAAACAAATGATGCCAAAGTAGTTATAACATTTCTTAAGAAACTATTCTGTCGTTTTGGAATACCGAAAGCTCTAATTAGCAACAGAAGCACTCATTTTTGCAACAGAAGCACTCATTTTTGCAACAAATTAATGGAAAAAGCTATGAAAAGATATGGAGTTAACCATCGATTCTCTACATCATATCACCCTCAAACTAGTGGTCAAGTTGAAAATACTAACAGAGCTCTTAAAAGAATACTTGAAAAAACAGTTAAAGAAAATCCAGCTGTTTGGTCAAGGAAATTAGATGATGCTCTATGGGCCTTTAGAACTGCTTATAAAACTCCAACTGGAACAACACCATACAAACTCATATATGGTAAAGCATGCCACTTACCATTTGAATTAGACGAACTATGCTTTTATGCTTATGAAAATTCTCGTCTGTATAAAGAAAAAACTAAAGTTTGGCATGATAGGAAATTAAAAATGAGAAAAGAATTCAAGAAAGGAAATAAAGTCCTTCTTTTCCAATCAAAGTTCAAAATCAAACAACCAAAACTTACAAGCCGCTGGGTTGGACCTTATATTGTTAAACACCAATATCCATCCGGATATGTTGAATTATATGGACTTGACGATAAAAGTTTTATAGTTAATGGTCACAGGCTTAAACTATATCATGAGGAAGAAAGTTTCAACGATAGAAGGGAAGAATCAACACCATTCTTTCCAATTGACTAAAACACACTAATCACATGAGTCGAGCTATAGACTCTGAAATTAGCGCTTGGCGGGAGGCAACCCGTTTTAACCTATTTTATTTTATTTTCTTTTTCACTTATTTAATTTAACGCTTTGTTCTAAACCACACTGTAAATCTTAAGTGTGGAGGTAAAAAACCAAAAATAAAAATATAAAACCCACAATATCCAAAAATATTTTCTATTTTTGTGTGTTTGTTTTATCTTTTGCAGATTATTATGAAAACCACAATTGGGAAGCACAGCTCTTCACGCTCTCTCATTTGTCCTAGGGAAGTTACTCTCTTTTTCTACTAATATGTTTTCCATTTTGTTTTAATTATCCAGTTATAAACATTGGGGGACTGTTCAACTTGAGTATGGGGGGGAGTCAAATAATAAAAATATTTATCCCAAAAACTTATTATATGACTAAACCATTTTAAACTTAAAAATTATATGCTTTTACAAGTTATTAAGGCAAATCCACTTGGATTGACACTATAGCTAGACACAATTTCATTCACCACAAATGTGAGATATTTATAAGCCTTTATAAGTGTACATCTGCTACACTTTCTCCAAACATATGAGTGAGCCGACGATTTAAATTAGCTCTAGAACTTGCACTTATTCATCAATAACGAATGCCGCAGTAAGATTGCATTTCTTATGCTTTATAGACAATTTTATATGATATTGAGGCAAACTTAGGATTTACACCAAAAAGCCATCCTATGAAATCATAATCTAGTTGACTACACTAGTCACTAGTATATTCAAGAAAATAACCTTCTAGCGCTCATTTTTAGTGCTATTGCCACCTAGAACAACATGCTGAGCCTAAGCCTTTTCCTTATTCTTAAACCAAATTACTTATGCTTGGAAAGAATGAAGATTGATTGATTATCGCTGTGAAATGAACATAGTATGAAAGAAAAGAAAAGTTTTGTGAAATGATGAAAAAGAAAGAAATCAAAAGAAATTATGAATGATAAAAAAAAAAAAAAAAGAGAAGTGATTATTATGATGGAATAAAAAGATCCTTGTATATTGATGTGATGCAGCTGTTTAGTTTATCCTTCTACAAATCCTATAAGAAACAACAAAGAAAATTACCCATGCCTTGTTCATGCCTTTAATCCCTAAAGCNAAAAAAAAAAAAAAAAAAAAAAATTTAAAAGAAAAAAAAAAAAAAAAAAAAAAAAAAAAAAAAAGTGATTATTATGATGGAATAAAAAGATCCTTGTATATTGATGTTATGCAGCTGTTTAGTATATTCTCCTACAAATCCTACGAGAAACAACAAAGGAAATTACTCATGCCTTGCTCATACCCTTAATCCCTAAGCCAACCGAAAAAGTCCTCATTGATATCATTTTCTGGTGCTTACGCCTTGTCGGAGTTGTCTTTGTGATTAGTGCAAGCCTATGGTAGCTATTTAGTCGTGTCTGTGCATATATTGAGTGAACTTAACCCTATTCGAGTGAATTGTGTGACTCATTTAAAATAATCCTTTGTAAGGTATTATTAGTTATGTGTCAATGCCTTTTTAGCAAAATAATAAATCTGATAATATATCTCTATGATCACAAAACAAATTTAATTTTCTCGCCTGATTGCTTGAGGGCAAACAATAGCTAAGTGTGGCGGTATTTGATAACGCTCTAATTATACATAATTCTTGAGCATTATACTATATATTTTATGATCATTTGATGTGAACTTTTGGTACTTAATAGCATAAAATGAATGCAGGTTCACTCTTGGATGATCTGAGCATGATACATCTCAAAACCCACTATTTCGCCACTTGAAGTAAATAAATAAGAAGTCTTCCATGATTAGCTCTTTCATGCAAGCCAAGTGCGCGGGTTTTACAATTAAGTGCGCCGCACTTACCTCTCGGTCAAGGGAAGTCAAATATATAATATTAAATAAAAGTGCGCCGGTCTTACAAATAAAGTGCGCCGTACTTCCCCTTCATTTATGAAGCTTTGGCGCCAAGAAATAAGAAAGTGCGCCGCACTCAGAAAGCAAGTGCGCCATACTCCGTATATCAGAATGCCTATAAATAGAGCTCATTTGCAAGCATTTAAACTCTCCACTCTATAACCAATTTCCACGAAGCTATGTCCGAAGTAATACGTGATCCAGAGCCAAGTTGCAGGGGTGAACGAATCAGAATAAGGGGTGTTAAGTACTTGTTGGTGTCGAATTCTTGGTTACTTATGACACTTGTGTAATCATTTGATCAATCCAATCTATATGTCTCTTGTTTACTATTTACTCACTTCTGTTATTATGAACTCATTAGCCATGAGAGGCTAAACCTCTTGTGATTGCTTGGATATTTGAATATAATAAAGCGACTTATGATTATGTTTTGATCTCTACCAATTTCAAGTTTATATTGTGAACTATTTCATCTCTAGTCTTATTACGTTTATTTATTGAAACTGGTTGAATATAATATGTTGGGATAGGTCGAAAGAACCAACGTGTTAAACGCAATTCTAGGAACTTGTCCGCGTTACTAGTCTTTAAAAGGAGAAATCTACTTAGGAGAATCAATAATAATCTAGATTGATATGAAATACTATTTCGAGAGAAATCACTTAATGGGTATATATGAATCTTGAATTGAACCTACGAATTATGAAATTGCTCTTTTGACGAAAATAGCTTTCTTATAAGTTGTGCTCCTTTATCAAACTGAGATCAAACATAAGCATTGTCACTAGATTATCTAAGCTATCCAAGCAATCATATGTCTTAATACTTGAATTCCTTATATTCCTATAATCGTTACTTGTCTTGTTTTACTAATCAATATACTTAATCTGAACGAACTAAGTCCCTGTGGATACGACCTGGTCTTACCTTAATCTAATACTACCAATGAGGGTTATACTTTACCCGTGTATTTGGTTTATTAAAATCGGTGAAACTAGTATTATAAATTTAAAGCTTTCCTTATACATCACACCCCCATTTTTACATTTCACAGCGGATTTAGGGTTGGGGTATTACTTCATGAAATCACAGTTACAGTAATAGAAAACGACTCGGAAAGAGACGTTTTATAAAATGAGTTACCATTGAATAAAATCATCAGAGTTTTATGAAAGGAGGTCCCCAAAATCTAAGTTTGTTATGAAACTTGAATGATAACTGAGTGAAAAGTCCTGCAAGCTTTGTGCCACTCCATGCCATAGTTTCCGCAGAGCTTTGTTACCTAGGTTACATGCTTAAAAGTCAACACTAGGTTGAGTGAGAGTCATAGGTTTAGAGGGTGGGTGAATACAAGTTCCCTGGGTTCAGTTGTTACACCAATCTGGGAAAATGTTGTGTGTGTATGTGATAATTGTAATGCATGCACAATTATCAAAAGTGGGGTAAGTTGCACTAAGCTCATGAAACCGCACGTTAACAGTCCGGGTCATGGGGGCTGCAGACCCAACCATTAGGGGACAAGAAGGATAACTTGCCAAAGTTAATCCTTAGAGGTTTCAAGTATAGTACTTATTGGTTACCCGACTGAGCTAAACCAACGGGAGGTGTCAAACTCCAATAGATCTATCAACTATACTCGCGTTCACTTGTGTAAAACTCACAAGTGATTATGGCTCATGAATTTTAGTTATGTAATGGTGGCAGAATAGTATCACTTGTGCAACAACCAAAGAAAAAGACTTGTATTCGGTTTTAAAGTAAAGCAAGTAGCATGTAACCCCCTCACAGGGTTTGGAAAGCATTTAGAAAGCATTTAAAAGGTGTGAGGTTATGAAAACTCACAAAAAAAAGTGTGAGGCTATGAAACTCACCTGGGCTTAATGCTATGTGATTGATGTTGGTATGTGTCATTTTACACATACCTTTTACCTAATTTGACGGACCAAAATGACCAAAAACCCGACCATAAATGCCAAATATATGTTGTTTTTGTGTTTGTGAATGTGCAGGTAAGGATATTTGAGAAAAGGATGAAAAACAAGCCGAAAACGACAAAACGAGCACGAGATATGGAAAGAGTGAGAAAAGCCGAGGCCGGGGAAGCAATTGATCACAATTATGCTTAAAGTGTCCAGATTAGTCCTTGAAGATTCATCATATTGCAAAACTAGCCCTTGGATCAAGTTTACTATAATGGCAGAAATAGTCCTTGAAAATTCTGAGATTGACAAAATTGGTCCTTGTTATCTACTACTTCTAAATACTACACAACTGTATAACAAATCTGCTCCAAGTCTAATTAAAACTCACAGGCCAATCACCCTTTATAATTTAACCCGAGCCCAACCCTTCTATCACTACCCATTTTCCATCATAACCCGACCCACCTTTATAAACCCGGTCAAACCCCCCCCCCCCCCCTTTTTTTTTTTTATCCTGGTCAAGCATTGATAAAAAAATAAAATAAAATAACCAAACGCCCCCTTTCCCTCCCCTTTTACCAATATACTGTTTATCACCCCTTTCCCCTTTCACCCTGCTTCACAAGAATTACCCGTACAATTATGATACCTAGAATATTCCTGACAACGTGTCAGAGGTTATAGCACACGGATTGCCAGCGTGGAGGTTTGGAAGCATTTGATTGGCAGTAACACATCATCCATAGTGATCCTACGGCTGTGAATGGAAGATGATTGCTGGGATTTGATCCAAGGGATGTGAATTGAAGTTCTAGACGATTCTGAGACCCTAGAAGCCTTCCCTCAGCTCAGCCTATAAAAGGATGCCTCTCACTCACATTTGGAACGGTTAGAAGTTAGGAAATTAGGAGTAGATATAGAATAGTGTAGTTTAGGAGTAGCTTAATGTTTAGCTTATCGTATTGTTGCTTAAAGCTTTTTATTGTAATTTCCAGTTTCAAACCTTGTACTCTTTCAGAATTTTTAATAAAATCAAGTTCCTTTTTAATTCCTGTCTAAGTAATTTTCAGTTTTCATTTGGTTTTCACATGGTTGAATAAACTCTTTTCTTGTTCCATAAGCTCATTTAAGCCCCATAAAAGTTTCTGTTAGCTTATTATTGGTTAGTTAATGTTTTACCTCAAGTTTCGTAAAAAGTCAACAGAAAGTCAACTGTGGTGAGAATAAGCACTAGAGCTTATTATGAAGTGATGTTGAAGACCCCTAGGCCTTTTAGATCTCCTCCATAAGCTCTTTCCTCCTGATTCTTCATCTCCTCTTTCACTTCAGCTTGGCTCAATTGTAAGTTTCAATTTGATTTTCATTTATTGCATTGGCTTATTTTTCTGCTTATTTGAGTGCTTGACTGTGATTTGTCTGCCTATCCAGTGTTCTTGTGCTCTTTTATTGCTTATTTACTAGACGTCATTCAATAGTTCTCTTTACAGCTTGATATTGCATTTTTATCATCCTTTTAGCATTATTAGTTTCAGCTTATTGAACTGCTTATTTTTCTATCATTTTAGGTTTCTTATGGTTCATATAGCATAAGTAGTTACTCTTCATCACCAGTTTAGCTTAGTTAGTCTTAAAACAATAAAAATCTAAAATCAGTTTGTACCTAAACTAATGTTTGGCATAATTGACTTTTGATGGTCAAATTGAGTATTGGTCACAAGTTGAATTCGATTTAGCTTTAATCTTCCATATTTAGTTGTTTTAAGTTGTTTTTTTTATCAGATTCTAATAGTATGTAAGGTTTTGCATCCGTTGGTTATAGTTGAGGTTTCATAGCAGCCTAGGTAGGATTTTAGGGATAGATATAGTTTTTGTCCTATTTAGGTGCTCTAATAGACTTAATATGGTTTAATTTAGTTGCACAATATCTGGTAGCATAGGTTTATAAGTCAAAAATCCCAATTTCACCCATTTTCAAATCTATAATAGTTTAATAAAGTGTGCAGATCAGCTGGAGATTTTGATTTTTCATTTGTTCATTTTAAGCCCTAATGCTCTAAATTTTGGTATACAAGTAGTTTGGTTGCTGTTTTAGTTGATCCACATTTTTGTGAATTTTTATACAAGCTCTTCAGTAGCTAGAATAAGCCCCTTAAGGGCTGCATTTCCCTGTTCAGCATACCTGTCCACTTAGCCTTATTCATTCTTGATTCTAGCATTCATAAGTAGTCCAAATTCCCTAATTATTGTTTCTTTGCACTCCCATCTTGCTTATCTTTAATTTTTTCTAGCTTATAACCCTTAGCCTTAGCTTTCTCATAGCTTAAACATAGCTTAAAGTTGCCCATTTTGACTGTTTATTCATGAATTTGCTGGTGCAAAATCTATTTAATCAGTCCATGATGCGTGGTTTTGCAACCTTACAACAGGTTTTACCTCTCGAGGGATCTCAAGAGGCTTACAACCCCACCAGGCAGTGTACCTGACCGATGTAGTATAGTGTAGTGGTAAGTACGGGGGATTGATCGTTCTCCACAGGGAATAGTGTTCGTTAGGTATGAAAAGCTACTCTAATTAGGTCTAAGGGTGAGGGAAGATTATTTTTTGTATTTTTATATTTTATGAAAGCAACTAAAAATCTCGGGTTGAAGGAGTGGGCGGAGATTAGTTCTAGCCAACTAACCCAAAAACTACTATTCAAATAAAATAGAATAACAAGAAATAAAAGGTTGTGACACTTATATGGAGACAAGTGTGTTTACTTAGATTTCGCTTACTTCCCTAACTATCTTTTACCGGTTGGTAATGTGTATTAATTTGCGTGGATGATGGTGTATTCCTTAATACCATTCGTGGGGTGGCGTACGTACTTCCCCAACTCTATAAAGCTCCTACTCACTGCCTATGTCGCAGGCCCGGCTAAGAAGCTCCTAACATGGATCATTAGAATTCGCTCATGCATTAATACAAACCATAATAAGCCTTATAGCATTGGTTCTATGTTTCTTAATTCAAGCACAGTTACGTATAGGGAGGTTAGCCAGTTTTTTACAAGCTAAATCAATAAACAATCATACAATACAATTAATAACACACCAAAACAATAATTCAAAGTTAGTTTCATTTAGATCTAAGGGCAAACACAAAGATTAAATTCTAGCCTAGCATGTAATTGAAAGAAACAAGCATAAGATATAATTAACCAACACCATAGACATATTGATTAATTTGAAGGTTGACTTTATCTTTAATTGAAACATGGAAGAATCAAGGTGAAAACCCTTGAAATAGGCTTGATAAAATCGTCTTAGGTTTGTTCCCAAAAAGTGCACACAATGGAATGCAAAAATAGAAAAGTAGTATATAGAAAAATACACTCTGACGGCGTCAGGTATAGGCTCTGACGCCGTCAAGCTCACCCATTAGGGTTTCCGGATCACCTAGGATCCATCTCTGACGCCCCACTTGTAAATAGCTCTGGGCCGGTTCTCTTGTTAGCTTACACCTGGACGGGCCTTACATCTCCTAACATCCTGACGCCGTCAGTGTTATTTCACATTTTCTTCTTAGGGCGTCACATATAGTCAGAATCTACTCCTTTGTCTTGGTTGGCTGACGGCGTCACCTTGTGACTCTGACGCCGTCAGGAAGGATTTCCAGCATTCTTTTGAGACTTTGTCGTTTTCTTCACTTTATGCTCCAAAAACGTCCAAAATGAGGTGTTTTCCAGAATTCTTCTCAAAAGTACCTAAAATGACAAAAGGAACGATTTAAGGCAATATTTGATAATATTATCACGAATTAGGGCTTAAATGACCCTCTAAAATGGGTACACTTTTCACCTCATCAGTCCACTACTTTGCTTATTATCTGCTGATTTAGTTGTCATATAAGTTTGAATTTTGGCATATCAATAGCTTATAGTATAGTCTTGATCTACTTTGGCCTTTTGAGGATTTTGAGCTTATTATCCAGCTTATTTTCTATCTGCTATATTTCTTGTTGAATCTGTTTGAATTTGTTTTTCTTAGCTTATGGTAATAGTTGATATTTGAGGTCTCTAAGCTTATTTAGGTTTGTAGAGCTTATTTGGTACCCAATTTGGCCTGCGTTAGTTCTTTTCTTGTTATCCCTTCCACTTATAATTCTCTTATAGTTTTCTTTTATTTTTTTCCCTTCACAAGCTCATTTCTGTTTTAGCTTTTCATAGCTTATCAATAATAGCTTTTTCAAACTTTTTAATTTTGTTAAATTTAGGAATGTTTTAAGTATTTACCACAAAATTTTCAGAATTATTTTTCAAGTTTTTCTATTATTAATCATTTTATTTCTTTAAAATAGTTTTTAAATCATAATAAATAAATAAAAAGTCTTAAAAATGTTTTCCTTTTTCCATAATTTACTTTTATCATTTAGAATGTAGGAAAATTCATTTTACCCCCGTAGGATTAGTTTTGCTTTAACTTCACTTTTTATTTTGCGTACGTACGTTATTTTTAATTAGTTAACGCGTTTTTGGTATAGTTTTGGTTTTAGGATTTTCATGTTTTACGTTATCATTTTATATGCTTTATTTGTTGCTTTCTAGTGTTGATTTACTTTCCGTAGAGTAATTACCAATCATATCTCACTTTTATCCATTCACGACACGAATCCCGACTTGAATCACAATTCCATTCAATCCTTCGCACGGAACACGACCCGGGGAAATACTTTCCTAAGTATTTCTTTGGAAAAATCACTATACTATGATTGACTACCTCAACTAATTTTTGGTGCCGCTGCAGGGGAAGGTTGAAGTGAAATTTGGTTTTCGTTTTTGAAAAATCGTTGTTTTGAAAAAAACCTTCCTTTTATTTTCTTATATAAAAAGTAAAAAAATAAAATAAAAATAAAATAAAATAAAACTAAACACTTTTCATAAAGCGTTTGCAAAATACCAAAAATATAATAAATCATCTTCACTCTACCTCTACAGAGTGTTGTAAACCAAATAACTTCGAACGCAAAAAGAGATCGTGAAATTAGTCGTTTTCGGATTACTTTAATTCTACAACCGACACCCTCGTTGTGCGTAGATTTGAAGGAAACGATTTCGGGTGACGAATCGATCACAAAAATAGCAAAATAAAAGAAAAAGAAAAAATATTGTGATTTTAAAGTTTTCTTATATATAAAAACCAATAATATTTTCTTTTCCTAATTTTGTTTTACTTTTTAACTTTTGATTTCTTTTTGGTGTATGAACACCCGTTCTTCATCGAACGAATTACTTTCACCATTTTGAAATCCCAGAAGGGTTATACGACACACGAATCGTGTTCATTTCTCAACCGTTGAGGATATGAACAATAACGATCAACAAATGGGACCCCCGCCGATGGGTGGTGCTCAACAAAACGAGATCCCTCCAGTGGGACCTCAACCGTTTTATGATTTGCGTCCGATGGAGGAACAACTCCGATCACCATTCGATGGTGTAAGGAGGGCCATCGTGATACCCGATATTCAAGCAAATCAATTTGAGATCAATCACGGGTTACTCAATATCATCATGAGTATCTCATTTCACGGTTTTGAACATGAAGATCCTTATGCACACATAAGGAACTTCACTGACATTGCTGAAACAATAAAGATTAATCAAGTTCCGTATGATGTTGTTAAGTTGAAATTGTTTCCTTTTCCCTCAAGGGGGCAGCCCGGACTTGGCTGGAAAAGGAACCACCAAACTCGATTTACACTTGGGGAGATTTAGCTTCCGAGTTCGTAAATCATTTCTATCCTCCTTCTAAAACTTCTAATGTCCGAACTCAAATCTTCCGTTTCCAACAAGCTTTTGATGAATCGTTCAGCGAAGCTTGGGATAGATTTAAAGAGTTGTTGGAAAAGTGTCCTAATCATGGTTTCTCACCCTTGCACCAAATCGATACTTTCTATAATGGGTTGTGTCATGCTGATCAAGATTCACTCAATTCTGCTGCGGGTGGTAACTTGTTAACTCGAAATACTCAAGAAGCTTTCACAATAATCGAAAATAAAGCTAGAGTTAGGACCTCTAGATGCAAAACCCAAGTTTCGAGTACTAATAGCAAATCTAATGACGAAGTGATGAACGTTCTTACAACTCTTACTAAACAAATTAGTCTACTCGTCAAAGATAAAGAAAAACCTTCTCAAACCGTCAATGTTGTTAATCAAAGTTGTGAAACGTGTGGTGGTCCACATCCGTACTATGAGTGTCCGGCAACTGGTGCCTTTGCTCACGAGAGCGTGTATGCTACAAATATGGGTGGTAACGGTTATCAACCCCAAGGAGATCGAAATCTCCTTAGCTACCGTTCCAACAATTATCTTGGACCACCACCCGGCTTTAATAACCAACCGCAAAATCAAGTTGTGCAAAATCGTAATAATCAAGTCAATCAAAATCAAAATCGAGCAAATCATGGTTTTCAAAATCAAAATCACGGGTATAATCAAAATCGGGGTTTTCAAAACCAAGGGAATCATAATCAAGGCCCGAATCAAGAGAATTTTCAAAATACTAATCATGAAAATGTTAATTATGGAAATCAAAATCATGGGAATTTTCAAAATCATAATCAAGGTTTTCATCAAAATGACCGAGGGAAAAATTTCAATCAAAATCAAGGTGTTGTTCAAAATCCGCCACCCTCGGATGAGATACTTAAACAACTTATACTTCAAAATCAGAATTTGATAAAATCTCATGAATTTTTGGCTAAAGAAGTGGTTGAAATTAAGAAGCGTTTTAATGATCGACCCTCGGGTTCGGGTACTACGTCTCTTCCAAGCAACACGATCGTTAACCCGAGGGGAGATGTTAAGGCGATCACGACACGAAGTGGTGTTTCATATGATGGACCTACGGCTCCGACTACCTCTTCTTCTCTTCCTCCCAAGGTAGTCGACCGTGAAACCGAGGCGACAACGGATACGGAACTTCCTACTAATAATGGAAGGACCAAAAACATCCAACCTCCGGTTGTCCAACCGTCTAAAGAAAAAGAAAATGTGTCTAAAGGAAAGGAAAAAGTCATTTTTGAACAAGAAGAACCCGTTAAGACAAAACTTCCTTATCCTTCGCGTTTAAACGATTAAAAGCACCGCAAGAAAACAAACCATCAAATGGAAAAGTTCTATAAAATCTTTTAAGATCTTTGCTTTGATTTAAGTCTCGCGGATGCTGTTGTTTTANAAAAAGTCATTTTTGAACAAGAAGAACCCGTTAAGACAAAACTTCCTTATCCTTCGCGTTTAAACGATTAAAAGCACCGCAAGAAAACAAACCATCAAATGGAAAAGTTCTATAAAATCTTTTAAGATCTTTGCTTTGATTTAAGTCTCGCGGATGCTGTTGTTTTAATGCCAAAATTTGCGTCAATGATCAAAAACTTGTTGAATAATAAAGAACAATTGTTTGAAATGGCAAAAACAACTTTGAATGAAAATTGTTCGGCGGTTCTCCTTAAGAAGCTTCCCGAAAAGCTTGGAGATCCCGGCAAGTTCTTAATTCCGTGTAATTTTCCGGGGATGGTTCAATGCTTCGCCCTAGCCGATTTGGGTGCTAGCATTAACCTTATGCCTAAATCGATGTGGAAGAAATTGTCTCTTCCCGATCCTACTCCCACTTGCATGACCCTCGAGCTCGTCGATCGATCTACTTCTCATCCCATTGGAATTGCCGAGGATGTCATCGTTAATGTTGGAAAATTACATTTCCCTGCCGATTTTGTGATTGTTGATTTTGATGCCGATCCAAGGGTTCATCTCATTCTCGGGAGAGGTTTCCTTAGGACGGGACGTGCTTTGATTGATGTTTACGATGAGGAAATTACTTTGCGAAATGGTAATGAAGCCGTCACGTTTAACTTGGACCAAACGTCGAGATACTCCTCCAC
The DNA here is from genome assembly GCA_014162995.1 of Artemisia annua. NCBI lineage: Eukaryota > Viridiplantae > Streptophyta > Magnoliopsida > Asterales > Asteraceae > Artemisia > Artemisia annua. Next base: position 33,838 of record LBNU01015233.1, read on the forward strand.
CGATGATTGCATGTCCATAAACCGTGTTGATGTTATTGATGAAGTTTCGGAGGAGTATTCTCAAGAACTTCTCGGTTTTTCTCATGATGCTTCGAGTGGCAATCCCACTCCTTCTTCTCAACCTATTGTTGCCAACTCTTCCCCTTCCCTCACTCCGTTTGAGGGAAGTGATTTCAATTTAGAAGAAGTCGATGAATTTCTTGCTACCGATACATCTTCTTCATCGGATGTTGATGATTCTTACTACGATACGGAGGGAGACATTCTTTTGCTTGAACAACTTTTGAATGAAGATCCATTTTCGCCTCTCCCTCTGAAGGATATTCATGTTGAATAAGTCAAAGAAGTTGAGCCGTCTAACGAAAAACCTCCTGAGCCCGAGCTCAAGGATTTACCTCCTCATCTTGAGTACGCTTTCTAAGAAGGAACTAATAAATTTCCCGTTATCATTTCTAAATCCCTTCAAGATGAGGAGAATAATCGTCTTTTAGATGTGCTTAAAAAGCATAAGAGTGCCATCGCTTGGCAAATTTCCAACATCAAGGGCATAGACCCTCGTTTTTGCACTCACAAGATTTTACTTGAAGACAATTTCAAACCTTCCGTCCAACAACAACGACGGGTTAACCGAAAAATTCATGAAGTGATTAAAAAAGAGGTTATCAAATTACTCGTCGCTGGGATGATTTACCCCATTTCCGATAGCCCATGGGTTAGCCCGGTTCATTGTGTTCCAAAGAAAGGTGGTATTACTGTTGTGAAGAACGATGATAATGAGTTACTTCCCACACGTCTCGTCACCGGATGGAGAGTGTGTATCGACTACCGTAAACTTAATGATGCGACTCGTAAAGACCATTTCCCGCTTCCTTTTATGGATCAAATGCTCGAACGTCTAGCGGGGAATGAGTTCTATTGTTTTCTTGATGGTTTTTCCGGCTACTTTAAAATTCCGATTGATCCACAGGATCAAGAAAATACCACTTTTTACTTGCCCTTATGGAACGTTTGCTTATCGACGTATGCCCTTTGGCTTATGTAATGCTCCGAGCACGTTCCAAAGGTGCATGATGGCCATATTTCACGATTTGATCGAGAAAACAATGGAGGTCTTTATGGATGATTTTTCGGTATATGGTGATTCTTTTACGTCTTATCTCTCCCATTGGGAGAAAATGCTCCAACGATGGGAAGAAACTAATTTGGTTCTCAATTGGGAGAAATGTCATTTCATGGTTAAAGAGGGAATTGTCCTAGGCCATAAGATTTCTAAGGCCGAGATTGAGGTTGATAGAGCCAAAATCGATGTGATCGCAAAATTACCTCATCCCACGACCGTCAAGGGAATCCGAAGTTTCCTCGGTCATGCCAGATTTTATAGACGATTCATTCAAGACTTCTCTAAGATAGCCTGACCTTTGACTCACCTTCTTGAAAAGGATGCCCCATTTATCTTCTCAAATGAGTGCATTGATGCATTTAATATTCTTAAAAAGAAGTTAACGGAGGCTCCGATCTTAGTTGCCCCCGATTGGGACTTGCCTTTTGAGCTTATGTGCGATGCTAGCGATTATGCTATCGGGGCGGTCTTGGGGCAATGAAAGAATAAGTATTTTCAGCCGATACACTATGCAAGTAAAACAATGAATGACGCTCAATCTCATTACACGACTACTGAGAAAGAGATATTAGCCGTTATATATGCCTTTGAAAAGTTTCGACCTTATCTTCTTTTGAAAAAGTGCATAGTGTATACGGATCACTCAGCCTTGAAATACCTAATGAATAAACAAGATGCTAAACCAAGATTAATGCGACGGGTTCTCCTTCTTCAAGAATTTAATGTTGAAATTCGAGACCAAAAAGGAGCAGAGAACCTAGCCGCCGACCATCTTTCTAGATTAGAGAATCCCCATCAAAGTGTTCTCGAAAAAAAGGATATTAATGAGTCATTTCCTCTCGAGACACTTGGTAGTGTATCACATGACTCAAATACCCCATGGTTCGCCGATTTTGCGAATTACCATGCAGGTAATTTCATTAGAAAAGGGATGTCGTCCCAACAGAAAAAGAAATTCTTTAAGGACGTTAAGCATTATTATTGGGACGATCCCTATTTGTTTAGAATATGTGCGGATCAAGTGATTAGGAGATGTGTTCACGGCAAGGAAGCCGATGAGATTCTTATGGCATGCCACAATGGACCCACGGGGGGACATCATGGTGCCAAATTTCACCGCAAAGAAAGTTTTTGATTCCGGATTCTATTGGCCGACGATATACCGGGATGCACAAGACTTGGTGAAGTCTTGTGACTCGTGCCAGCGTCAAGGAAAAATTTCACAACGAGATGAGATGCCTCAAAACGCTATTCAAGTTTGTGAAATCTTTGACATTTGGGGAATCGATTTCATGGGACCATTCCTGTCTTCGAGAGGGAATAAGTACATACTCGTGACGGTCGATTACTTGTCTAAATGGGTTGAAGCGAAAGCGCTCCCCACAAATGACGCCCGAGTAGTGGTTAAGTTTTTGAAAAGTTTGTTTTCCCGATTTGGTACACCTCGTGCTATCATAAGTGATCGTGGTACTCATTTTTGTAATGATCAATTTGCCAAAGTCATGTCTAAGTATGGAGTTACTCATCGTCTTAGTACCGCGTATCATCCGCAAACGAGCGGTCAAGTTGAGGTGTCCAATCGTGGACTTAAGAGGATCTTAGAAAGGACCGTAGATAGTAATCGTGCCTCTTGGGCCGATAAGTTAGATGATGCATTATGGGATTTTCGTACCGCTTACAAAACACCCATTGGGTGCACTCCATATAAGTTGGTGTACGGAAAAGCTTGCCATTTACCCGTAGAGTTAGAGCACAAAGCCTATTGGGCCTTGAAACATGCTAATTTTGACTTCAAGACCGCGGGTGATCATCGTAAAATACAATTGAATGAATTGGATGAATTACGTGATCAAGCTTATGAGAATTCTTTAATCTACAAAGAGAAAACGAAGAGGATTCATGATGCTAAGATTAAGAATCGTGATTTCAATGTACGAGACCGAGTCCTTCTATTTAATTCTTGATTGAAGATTTTCTCGGGCAAGCTTAAGACCCGTTGGTCTGGACCGTTCACTATTACCCATGTGTTCCCTTTTGGTACCGTCGAGTTATCTCAACCCGATGGTCCCAACTTTAAGATGAACGGTCATCGAATCAAGCATTACTTCGGAGGGGACATACCACCCATGGTTGTCCCGGATCTCCAAACTTTCCCCAAGGACGATTGAATTCAGGGATCGAGTCAAGCTACGTGACTCGGTAAACAAAAACAAAGCGCTTCTTGGGAGGCAACCCATGCTTATCATTTCTATCTTCTTTCTATTTTCTAATAAATAACGTGAGGAGGGGCGACCTCTTCTACTCTTGTGTTTTTTGTGGTTGTTTGTGTATGTCTAGGATTTGCCCGAATAATGAAGACTCTCGTGCTCGTTGTTTTGTCTCAACTTGAGTTTCATCATTCGTTGCTCATCCAATATATCCATAATCTTATCGACTAACGTTTATCTATTTGGCATAATTAATAAACGGCCCTAGATTTTTGTTAGGATTACCCTTACCTTTGAAACATTGAGGACAATGTTTATCTTTAGTCTGGGGGGGGGGAGGTGAATCTTCGATTCGATTTGACCTTGCTCTTTCACTTTTTTCGTTTACTCTCGCAACCCCGTTTTTCCTAAAAAATTAAAAAAAAAATTAATGAAAAATTTTGAAAAATTTTGAAAAATTTCAAAGAAAAATGATGAAAATGTTGTGAAAAAAAAGTACAAAAAAAATGTGAAAAAGTTGAAAAGTTGTGAAAAATATAATAAGTGTTTTGACACCGTGTTGACTTTCCAGCTGGCGAGAGTAGGAATAAAATTTTAACTTGATCGGGCGTGTTGAGCCCTAGCTTGTTCCCTTAACCAATGATGATCATATAAGCGTGTGGTAGTTTTGTACAAAAGGAGCTATAAAACGCGAATTCTTTCTTAAGAATCTGCAAAGTTCTCGTACTTGACTTTATACATGCGCAGCTTAAAAGCTTTCGCTAGTCTTTTACATAAGGAGCTAGAAAACGTGAATTCTTTTATTAGAATTTGCATGTTTCCGTAACTGACTTTATATATGCGTGGCTGATTATCGGCTAAGTATTCGCGGATCTCATTATTTGAGAACTTTGAAAAAGCGAAGAGCGAGAAATGATAGAGTTTATTTAGAAGTTAGATGCCATACGTGGAGTAGTTGGTTTTCTTTAGAGCTCATAAAAGGTACTTGTGGCCTTTTGATCCCATCAGATTGTTTCACCCCATATCTTGTGTATAAATAATTAAAGATATTTAGGTTTTGACGAAATTTAGTTCTTTATCTTCTTAATAGAATCTTTGCTTTAAAAATTGGGTACACATCAAGGATACAAGTCAAGAGTATTGTGTTATATGTATGAGGTTTCGGAGCTACCCGTTAAAGTTCCTTGNTGTGTATAAATAATTAAAGATATTTAGGTTTTGACGAAATTTAGTTCTTTATCTTCTTAATAGAATCTTTGCTTTAAAAATTGGGTACACATCAAGGATACAAGTCAAGAGTATTGTGTTATATGTATGAGGTTTCGGAGCTACCCGTTAAAGTTCCTTGATTATATGTGAAAAAAAAAAGTTCGAAAAAGTGAAGAAAGAAAAGTATGAAAAAAAAAGAAAAAAGTGAAAAAGAATGAAGAAAAAGTTTATTGATGAGATATATGGATATGTGCTTAAGTGTTAGACGAGTTGGTGGCGCGTGAGGTGCATGTGAATGGTCCTAGACCGGGCACATGAGGTGCACGTGAGTTTCTCCCCAACTTTTGTCTATTATGATGTATGATTCCAAAGTCTTCATTGTATATGAATAAGAGTGTATATGTATCAATAATCCATGATGTGGACCTCATTTTTCGGGCAATGGTTCTTGAGAGAAGATGAATAACTACTTAGCGTTTTAATTCTTGGTATCTTTATCGGATTAAAATCTATTGGAACGAGAAAATATGAAGCAATGCATTTCTCAACTTAATTTAAAAAATTCTAGATACACTAAGATATGGGAGCAAGAGGTTATTTCACAAGTAACTTTTATGAGTAGTGTTGGCATCTCATTTCTAATTAGGCTGTGATCACATTTATAAGCTTAGTTTCGGAGCTTGTGAAAAATCAAGGATGACGAATTATCCGTATGGTCACTTTTCTATGAGTTGTGTTTCTACTCTATGACCCTAAACGTTATTGCAAAATAATGAAGTAACATACCGTCACATGAATAAAGTAAGAAAAATACAAAAATAGTAGTGTAAAGTTAGTATATGGAATAAAATGGATAAACGGGGCGTTTTAGAGAATAAATGATTTTGAAATCTCTTTTGAACGTTCTTGCTACTTTTCAAAGTTAGTAAAAAGAGGTTTTGAAATTATTTATCTCAAAAGCGTGATTTGATCACATTGCGTGAGGACACGACAATACCTTAGTCTGGGGGATTTTGGTATGTGTGAATTCACATACCTTTTCATTGCCAAAAACTGACCCAAATAGACTAATTATGCTAACAAATGCCAAAGAATGTGTGTTTTTATGTTTGTGATCGTGCAGGTTCGGATATTTCACAAAAGGACAAAAATCAAATGAAAACCGGCAAGAACGAGCACGAGAGTGGAACGAGTCAGAAAGTCAAAGCTGGTGAATCCAAAAGTCAAATCCGAGCCTAAAATTCCAAAGGAAGACCTTAGAGTTTCAGAAATTACAAGTTTGACCCGTAAAGTTGAAGTTTGTAGAAAGTGCAAGACTGGCCCTTATAGTTTCAAAGTTGGCAACATTAGTCCCTCAAAGATATATATTTTGAAGAAAAGTCAGCACTAGCCCTTCAACTATTAAAGATATTTACTTTTGAAGTTTGCTACATCAACCATTGCATTTTCAAAATTCTACACAATTGGTCCTTGTAACTTTCTTAAAATCCTAAGTCCTAAGCCTTAAAATCTGGTCCAAAGTTTCACTTAAATCTATTATCCAAATCAAATCCCATCTAGCCCAATAATAACACAAGTCCACACCCCACTAATAAATACCCGGCCCAACCATTTAAACCCACGGTTTAATAAATAATAAAATACCCGTGTCCTTTTCCCGCCCCCCAAATACACCCCCATTTACCTTTCCCAGAATTACATGAACCCTAATTACCTTTCCCATCAAATTGACCACAATTAAGGGCATAAGGGTCAAATCAAAGGTCTTCTAGAAGGTCAAGGGAATGTCAGACCTTGTCAGACTCAAAGAAGCACACATTTAGCCACATGGCAGCCTCCCATTGGATACTACACGTCACAAGAGCTTGATCAAACGGTTGCAATGATTGGGATTGATTTAGACGGCTTAGATGATCACTCAAGAAGCACAAGGCACACGGATTTCCAGCTTGGCAATCATGACCCCTCACTCCTCACTCACGCTATAAAAAGGGACTCAATCTCCCTCATTTGTAAGTAGGAATAGTGTAGCGAAGCTCTGTTAAAATTGTTTCTCAATGTATTAGTGTAATCTCAGTTGATGTAATCTCATTTTTCAAGCATTAAAATTTAGTTAACTTTGATTTTCCTTTAAATTTCTTCCTTACATTTTAGCATCATTTAGTTTTCTTCATATTTTTGATAAGCTAGTTATTGTTTCAGAGCTTCACAAAAGTTTACGTAAGGCTTTTGAATTACAAATCTATCTTATAAGTTTTCATTTTTCTAAAAACGTATAAAAAACAGAAAATATAAAAATAAATAAAAAAATGTTTTCAATTACTAAATCTAGCTTGCAACAAGCTATTTTTGTAGATTAAACAAGCTCATACTAGCTATCTAGCTTCTGTGAGTTTTGGTTTAGCTTAATCAGGTTCTGATCTTACTCAAAGTCAACAATCAGTCAACTGTACCAATGAAGATCATGAATACTGGTTAATTTGATAGTCCAATTGGATATTTGGAAGCCATTGGCCTATCTAGAGATAGGCATCTTTGGAAAACTCTCTGTTCATGCTGAGAGTGTTTTGTATGTTTCTAATTTCCATTTATAAGTTTTTTTAGTTGAATTCATTGAGTAGATTAGTGTGGGTCTGATCTAATTGTTGTTTACTGCTCTATTGGTGTTATTTGTTTAGTTGATAGCAGTTGTGAGTAGTGTAGTGATTGTATAGCTAATTTCATAACTACTAGTTATTTGATAATTCACTTCTGTGAGAAGTGGATATCTGTGAATCTGAGTTTTTGAATGTTTTTGTTGTTGATTGACGTTAATCTGTGCTTTTTAATGGATTTGTGATTAAGTGTGATCATTGGATTGTAAGTTTGTGGTTTGAATCTGTGTATCATATTGTTAACTGTGTTTTAGAGAGTGTTTGGATCTAGGCTACTTGATGTGATCATGTTGTTCTTTAGCTGTTTTCTCTGCAGGTATAGATTGTATTAGGATAGATTAGGACAGACATTGCATTATATTGGTAGTTTTTTTACAGTAATAGTCAAAATCAAAGTTGAATCATAATTTCTGCACATCTGTTAAGATTCTAGGTATCTTAATCATAATCACAGTTGCATAAGTAGTTAATGTAGTATAATATTATTCCATTATAGCTTAACTTTGCATTTCTAAATAGATTTGATAATCCAAAGTTCATAAAAGTCAAATTTATAAAAATAAAAAAAGTCAAAAATATTAGTTTGGTCAGAATAGGTAGTTTTTTCTTAATCATTTCTAGGGTTCATAGTTTGTTGAAAATAGCTTTGGATTGTTAATTTGTGAAATTTAGTGGCTTGTTTACCATTATCAAAAAGAATTTTTCAAATTGGAAGTAATTTACTTGTTGAAATTAGGTCTTAAAGTGAGCAGTTGGGGCACTTGAGTGCCCTGCACCAGTTAAAGTTTAGCTTCTGACCCATTTTCATTAGCCATTTTCTAAGTTGAAATTAGATCATATGTGTTGATCTTTGGTTTAATTGATAGTTCATTATATTGTTCTGTTTTATCCTTGTTCAGTTTGCTTATTTGGGACTGTGCACTAGCTTATTTTGTGCCCCTTAGTTGCCATTAGGTTCTGCTTCTGCTGCTATACTTTAGCATTAGCNAAGTTTTCTTCAGTGTGTAATTGGAATTGTTCCCTGAGCTTGTTAGATTAGTTTAGCTTGATTGTTAGTTTGTTCTATTTTAGTATAGCCTTTGCATTAGGATTGATAGCCTGCTAGATACATTTGATCTAATTTTTGCTTGTTAAGCTCATATCTGTTAATAAAGAAGCTTGTATAAGCTTATTAAAAGCTTTTCATCAAAAATTGTTTTACAAAAGTTGTTCATTTTCCAGTCATTTTCAAAGGTTTATAAAAAGAAAACTGAAAAAAAATAGTTTAGAAAGTGTGCAAAAAGCCAGGGTCGAACCCCTGACCTTTAGCACACTGAACCTCAACATCACAACACCAAACCAACTGCGCCCTTGGGACTTTTCTCAAGGGTGTTAGTTTTTAAATTGTTTTATATACTAGATATTTTCTTAAATACTTTAGCTTTTGAAACTAATTAAGCTTGTATAAGCTTATAGATTTTAGCTTTTTCAAAATTTTAATTTTTCTTAAATCAGTAATAGTGTAAAGTAATTTTAGAAAAAAGATTGGATTTATTTGATAAATTTTACCATTTTTATTTCCTTTATTTCCTTTTATATAGCTTTTAATTCAAAATAAATAAATAAAAAGTCAAAATAATATTTTTCTTTTTCCTAAAATTTTCTTTTATCATTTTAAAGTTTTAAAAATTTCACTTGAGCCCGTAGGTTTAGTCTAGCTTTAAATTCACGTTTTAATTTGTAACATAGACGTTTTTTTTAGTTTACGTTTACGTTTTTGTCATTTGTGCTTTATGTGCTTGTACATTTTGCATGATTACTTGTTTTTGTTTGTATTTTCATAAAATTAGTTGTAAAACTCAAAAATTTTCACTTTCCACTTTTTCACAACACGGTTTCACGACTCGTTAACCACGATTCCATTCACCTTCACACGGACCACGGCCCGGGTTTTGCTTATCCGTTGAGCATTTCCTTGGATTATAAATGATATAATTGGTTTTTAACACATCAGATGTCAAAGTGACTAGAGGTCTAGGCTGCTTACTCACGTATCTTGAGGTTTATTATTGTTGTGGAGGCATGTCAAGCTTTAGTTGTTTTGTTTTATGTTTATTAAGTGTTTTATCTTAGGATTCTTAGATATAATATAATGCTGTTCAGGCCATCGTAATCCAGAAGTATAACTCCTCATATGAAGCTCCCTACTATTGTATTATACTGCCAACATAATACTGTTCGGGCCATCATAATTCAGAAGTATATAACTCCTCACACGAAGTTCCTTACTGTTGAGTTATATTGTCATTAGAGTTTAGTTATAACATAACACCGTTCGGGCCATCATAATTCAGAAGTATATGCAATAATCGTTTGAGGAGCCAGAGCACTTTAAATCGTAAACCCAACAGACTCGTCAAAACGAAATATCCACATAGTACTCATCACATGAAGCTCCCTAGTATTGTGTTATGCTTCTAACTTTAAAATAGGTTTGCTATATATATGAAAATAGTTTACTTTATAACCTTCAGGTTTAACATATTTACAAAATCTACCATATACTTATAATACTTATATTACCTAAGTTTATAACTATCTAAACTTCACATTTTTAGTCCTTATACTTCTATATTTTTAGAAAATGGCAGGAATGACCCTTGGACTTATAAGTTTTCAAAATTTACTATTTATACCCTTAACTTTATAACTTTTGCAAAACTAGTCCTTATAAGTTTATAACTATTTAACTTTTTATCCTAAGGTTATATAATTTTGCAAAAAGGGTCCTTATACTTATAACTTCTAAGAAATGTTAAAAATAATTCCTAGACTTAATATTTTTAGATATTTACCATATATACCCCTATGCATGGAAAGTTTTGCAAAATTAGTCCTAATTCCATGCAAACTATATTTTTATGAAACAAAAAGGTTTCCTAGCTTATGGTTAAGTAATATAAGCTTAACTAAGTTTCCTAAACTAGCTTATAGCTTATGAAAAGGGCTTATAGCATAAAAATAGTAATTCGACTTATTTTAGGGTTTTAAAAAGATAACGAGCTAGTCCTAGTGATCAAGGCTTAGGCTAGGGGTTCTAAGGGATCTAAGGCATCTAATATCTATCCTAGGACTGATCTAAAGTAAAAGGAACTAGTTTAGAAGCTTACGTGACCAAAAGGAGGGTTAACGAGGGTTTTACTAGGTCTAGGGTTTTCTCGATGGGAAATGAACTCGACAAGGCTTCAAGGCTCACCTAGCTCGACTCCTAAGACTACAAGGGATCTTATACTATTTAATGTTTAAGGTGAGGAGAGGAGATGGGATGGTTTGAAAGAAGGAGAGGGGTCGGGGTATTTATAGGGTTTGTTTGTGTAGCGAGCAAGAAAAGAGAAGAAGGAGGTGTTGAATGGGGTGGTGTGGTGTCGAGGAGGGGGGAGGGTGAGCAAGTAGAGCTAGGTGGTGACTAGGAGGAGCTAAGGAGGCCTATAGGTCGGTATAGGGTGGTGTGTGGCCACGGTTAAGCCGTGGAGGCGGTTTTGGGTTAAGTAGCTTACAAGGCGACTTGTAAGCTACTTGTGAGGTGCATGCTTGGCTACTAGGTTATATAAGGAGGTGTTCAAGTAGCTAGGCTAGGTGCTTGAGGTGCTAGAGGTGCTTAGGGTACTTAGTTTTAGGATTAGGGTTAAGTTATGTTTAGATATAACCTAATTTTGCTTAGTGGGTGATTAGGGTCTAGCTTAGGGTTTAGTGCCTAGGTTAGGGTCCTATTAGTGTTTAGTGACTAATCCTAAGTCCTAAGAAGCTTATACTAAGTGGTGGTAGCTTATGGGAAAGGTTTGGGAAGGTTTGATCTAGTTTTCGGGAAGTTATAACCTAGTTATGGTTTTGTGCTTAAGAGACTTGTACCTAGACTCTAAGAGGTTGTACTAGGGTCTAATGATTCTAAGATATCCTAATGATACTAAGGTAACTTACACATAAGCTTTAAACACTTTTAAACTAATTCAGATAAGCAATTAGGGTTTTATAAACACATAGGCCTAATTAGGGCTTAATTAGTGTTAGATTAGGATTTTGTGATGAGTTTAGTGTTTTAGATTGGTGTTTTACTTATTATGGTGTTGTTGTAATCCTATGCTTGACATACCAGGAGTTTATAGGATGTGTGGGTAGAGATATTAGCTTGTGTAGATACGTGAGCAGGTCTAGAGAGTCACTTATTTAATGATATGCATGCAAAAAGCAAAAATTTACCTGTGGAAATACCTACTATAGGTATTTGTAATGGGAATGATAGTGATGAGATTTTGTAGGTTGCTACAGTCTCCATTTTTTTTTGGTATTATCTTTGTACCAAAATATGTCCACTCCATTTAATTTGTTGTTGCTGTTAGAATGTTTATATACTTTAGTATTTAAAGTCAATCAAACATTACAACCTTTTATATAAAAAAAATACAATAATTATTCTTTTGTATAGGATAAACTAAAAACCACACTAACCAAATAGATATAGTACATTGATTTTTTTCCTTTAAAAAGTAATATCTTGATTACATATAACTAATGCAATAACTCCGTTTCATTTATTAAATATCACTAAAATATATCTTCAACATAAATTAAGCAATACATATAATAAAACATATTGTTCAAATCATATCAACACAAAAACATTAGAACCTTTTATATAAAAAAATACAATAATTATTATTTTGTATAGGGTAAACTAAAAGTCACACTAACCAAATATATATAGTGCATTGATTTTTTTTCCTTCAAAAAGTAATATCTTAATTACATATAATTAATGCAATAACTCCCTTTCATTTATTAAATCTCACTAAAATATATCTTCAACACAAATTAAGCAATACATATAATAAAGCATATTGTACAAATCATATAAACACAAAAACAAAAATTTTAAAGACACAAATAACAAAACATGATGTTAAATCACATATGATTTCCCTAATATATCAAATGTGATACATAATAGATTAATATTCCTGTATGGTTAAATGAAATAAAAATCAAGAAACAAGAAATTCTAACACTCGTTCATATTAAAAATCAAAAAAATCAAACATAAAAAAGTATTATTATTCAAGTATTAGTTCCTAGATATATAAAGTACTAAAAATTGAAAAAAGCAAACATTTTGATGAATGAAAGATAATAGCTATAATGAGTTTATGATCACATTATCATCCGACCAACTCTTCTTTTTGTGACGTATACTTCTTACGGCGTGTCCTCTTGTTATGACTGTCTACCTCCCCGCATATGGAACAACCATTCTTCTTCATACTTTCCTCAAGAGCTGTTTCTTTCCCTCCCTTAATACGAAACTTTTTACGTCCTTTCGGGATTGCACCTGATGGATTGTTTACAAGAACTTTAGGCGGCTTTGGTACTCCAACAAGATGCTCCAGATTATCCGTCTTGTTCTTTGATGGTGGATTTAAACAATCAAAACGTCTTGTTATAAAATTTTTCTTAGAGTTGTCGCTAATCGCCTCTGCATTTTATAACATATTGCGTAAAGAAAAGGTTAAATGGTATGCAAATGATAAATAATCACATGTGATGGATAGGAATGTACTAAAGATAATGTAAAGTCACATTTTCATGAAAATCACATGTGATATTTACTTGGAAAATGAGCTTATGAAATATCACATATGATTGTTGGAAAGTAATAATATAGTTACAAATCACACGTGATTTTATATGAATATAACAAATGATATAAATTAAAAAAAAATCATCAATATAAACATCACAAGAGATTTTTTGTCATATCAATAGCCAAAATATATGTTAATAACCAAGAATCACTATTCAGGAGGTCGGGGATGCTCGAAATAAAGGTTAAACATGGTATATTAGATTAAAGAATTGGGGGAAGATGTGTGTGTTTTCTAGAGAGAGAAAGAAGGAAAACACACACACTTCTTATTACAA
>LBNU01015234.1:8200-46829 GCA_014162995.1 Artemisia annua
ATTAAGGACTGTTTGGCATTAGTAGTTATCTGAATTTAGAGTGCACTATAGGTTTCAATTCTGCACTAGTTAGGCTCACTTAGGTATAAACAAGTTAGGTAAATTAAGGTTTTGAGGTTTAGTATTATAAAAAGTCAAACTTAACTTGATTTGGTTCAATTCTTCTTATCTGTTAAGTAACAGTAGGTAAGCTTGTGATCATAGGTGCATAATTAGCTTAAGTAGCTTAATTTAGATCAATTATAGCTTAACATATCTTAATCAAGTTACTAGGATCATTCAAATTTGGATTTGGTCAAACCTTAGGTTCAACCATAGAAGTCAACACTGCAGCCCACATCCAGTTTGAGTAGATCTTCCATCCAATCCCTAGGCTTCATTAGGTGTTTAATCTAGGTATAAATTGTGATTCTAGTATCTCTGGTGGGTAGACTATAGGTCTCAATAAGCTTATTTCATCCACAAGTCCATATAAGCACTTAAAAAGAAAATCAAAAGTTGCTATTTGCTGAATCACTCCCCTGCTACCCAGTCACATACCCAGATTCATAAGCTCATAATTTGATCACTAGTGGACCATTTGGTGGGATTTTTGGGGCAAAGTACTCACAAGCTGGTAGATTTTAAGTTTCTGCTTTTGGTTTACCCATAAGTGCTTATTTGAGTAGCTTAATCTGCCTATCTTTTCTGTCCCAATTCTGTGTATGCAATAAGCTGTTGAAGTGATTTTCTGCTTTTCCATTGTGCTTTTCTGTGCTTTTCTTAATCATTAGTGCTTATTTAGGTATAATCTAGGTCCTATAAAAGTTTGGGGTTAATTGCTAAAGTTTTGCTTAAATATTGCTTATTTCCAAACTGCTTATTGTGTCCAATAGCTTATTCAGAGGTCAAAACTTGTTTTTCTTATTTTTCCCAGTATCCTTAACTTATTTTAGATTTTCCCTAAAAAAATCAGAATTATCTAAGCTTATTTACTATTTATTTTATTTAATTTTAGTTTTAATCACTTTTTAATTAGTTTTAATAATAATTAAATAAAAATCAAAAAAAAAATAGATTTTCTGTTTTAAAAATAATTTTTAATAGTTTTAAAATATTAGAAAAATAAATTTTACTTTTCAAGTTATTTTTCTATTTTTAGTATTCTTAATAATTAGTTAATATTTACTCCCTCCGTCCCAAAATAATTGTCCTCATTTGACTTTTTAATGTCTTAATTTCTCAACTTTGATCTTTAATATTTTTGTATGCGTTATATAATACTTGATGAAAATTATAGCAATGAAAAAACATTTAAAAACCAATTCATTCATATATTTTACATCAATTATTATATAACACAAACAAAAATATTTAAGATCAAAGTTGAGAAATTAAGACTTTCAAAGGTCAAATGAGGACAATTATTTTGGGACGGAGGGAGTAATAATTAGTCTTTAGTTTAAAATAAATATATAAAAAACCAAAAAAAAAAAATATATTTTTTCTAGATTTTAATTTACTTTTAGGATATTTTAAAATTTTCAAATTTAGTTTTCTATTTTTCCTAGTTAACTTTTGAATTTAGTTTACGTTTTATTAAAAGTAATTTTTAAGTAAAAGAAATAAATAAGAAGTAAAATAAAAAGGTTTTTAATAAAAAGTAAGTTTTTAATTTACGTTTTCACCCCTTAGGAATCTTAGAATTTGCTTTTACGATTTAAGTTTCCCAAGTTGACTTAGTTTTCCCGAGATTAGCTCGGGAATTTAGGATTTGATCCCGTATTACGTTTAGGTTTTCATTTTCGTGTTTTACGTGTTTTTTTTCGTGCTTTTCCGTGTTTATTTGTTTTTACGTGCTTATTTGTAGAAATTTAGGGTTCCCTTAGCCTGCGCGACACGATTCACTTCACGAATCACGAACACGAACCAACGAACCAAGTCTTAGCCTTCGTTGGGATCACGACCCGGGGATACATATTTACCGGTGCTATCCTCGGAATATATATTTGGTTGTGAACACCAAGTTTTTGGCGCCGCTGCCGGGGAAGGCTAAACGTGTCCGTCGTTTTCGTTTCGTTAATTTTTGATTTGAAGATCCTTCTCCGGAAGTTACTATTTTCGTATATTAATAAGTAGTTAGTTATCGAACACTTGTAGAAAGTGTTTTAGCATAATTTACTCTAAAAAGGACCTCACTTCTACGGGAGTGTTGTAAACCGTGCCTAAATAACCAACAAAAGAAATCGCAAGGTTACTCGTTTTTCCGATTATTTTGAGTTTTACAACCGAATAAACGAGGAATACGGAAGTCTTGACATTAAATTGCAGACTGAAGAGAGCAGGTTTTTAAGTACATTGTACACTTGAGTACCCCGTACACCTCGTTCTCCCGCCTCGCCGCGCGTAAGCTCAAGAGAAAAGAGGAACGTTTAATTTAGTGATTACCAAAGATTAAATAGTATTAATAACTTGTTTTTGCTTTCGTTTTTAATTTAGAAACTTAAAATACTTAAAAAACCCAAAAAAATATTCTTAATCTCAAAGTTAATTTTCATTTTCTTTTTCTTGTTTTCATTGTATGACCACTCGTTCTTCGTCAAACGATTTACTTTCACCTCTTTCAAACCCCGAAAGAATCATTCGTCATAATACCCGAACTCCTTTTCCGACTCTTGACGAAATGAATAACCTCAACAATGCTCAAAACCCTCCGGTGGGTGGAGCTCAACCAAACGGTAACCCTCCGTTGGGTGAAAACCTTAATGTTAATGCCGCTCCCGATCTCCGAACGATGGAGGAGTTGTGCCGACCGACTATGTTCGGGCGTGGAGGCCCGATTGCCCCAATTAACATCGACGCCGCCGATTTCGGGCTTAAGCATCACATGATCCAGCAAGTCCAAAACTCATGCCAATTTCACGGACTTCCGGACGATGATGCTAACAAGCACCTCGACAAATTTCTCACAATCACACAAAGTATGAAGCAAAACGGGATCTCCGATGATGCCCTCCGCTTATACTTGTTCCCCTATTCACTGACGCATCATGCCTCAAATTGGTTTGATCGTCTCCCCAAGAATTCAATACATACATTTGATGAAATGGTTTCAAAATTCTTGGCAAAATATTTCCCACCATCAAAAGTAACAAAACTAAGAAATGATATATGTAACTTCCAACAAAGACCCGATGAATCGTTATTCGAAGCTTGGGAACGTTACAAACTTGCCATTGATCGTTGTCCAAACCATAATATGCTACTCGTGACTCTCATCGATACTTTCTATAATGGTTTGACCCTCCGTCATCGTGACACGATTAATGCTGCAGCAGGGGGTACTTTCATGAAACGTCGACCCGAAGAGTGTTACGATCTAATTGAAAACATGACCGCTCATCATAACTTTTGGGATTCATCTGCTGAACGAAGCGAGTCAACTCGATCTATCACTACTTCTACCCCTTCTCCCGAAATAGCCGCGCTTACTAAGAAATACGATGATCTTTCTACGGCTATTTATCGAATTCATCAAACAATCGAGAATCAAGGCAAAACTACTCAACAAGTCAATTCCGTTAACCCAAGTTGTGAAACTTGTGGTGGTCCGCATCAATACTTTGAGTGTCCAGCCGCCGGTGGCTACACTCACGAGAACGTTTATGCTGCTAATCCTAATAATGCTTATCCTACTCAAGGAGACCGAAACCTCCTCAGCTATCGTTCGAACAATTATCTTGCACCACCCGGTTTTAACAACCCAAACCCTAATATGCTTAATCGTAATAATCAAGTTAATCAAAATCAAAACAGGGTTAATCAGGGTTTTGCTAATCCAAATCAAGGTAACTTTAATCAAAATCGGTTTCAAAATCAAAATCAAGGAAATGCTTTTCAAAACCAAAACAATTTCAATCATGGGAATTTCAATCAAGGAAATGCTTTTCAAGGTGAAAACAATTTCAATCAAGGGAATTTTAATCAAAATCAAGGGAATTTTAATCAAAATCAAGGGAATTTTAATTATGGGAATCAAAATCAAGGAAATTTTGGAAATTATAATCAAGGCTTTCAAAATCAAAGTAATTTTCAAAATCAGGGTCAAAATATAAACAATGAGATTTTAAAACAACTTCAAAGTCAGCAAGAGGTTCAACGATTGCTAATTAAGGAGATCACCGACATCAAAAAGTCTTTAAATGATCGACCCTCGGGTTCGAGTACTCCTCCTACTCTTCCTAGCAACACGATCGCCAACCCGAGGGGCGATGCAAAGGCGATCACTACTCGAAGCGGAACTAAGTATGATGGTCCTACAGCTCCGGCTACTTCCGATCCTTCATCATCTAAATCTAAACCTTCTTTTCCTAAAGTAACCGTCAGTGACACCGAGGCGACAAAGGACACGGAAATTCACTCGGGAATGACCAAAGACGTCCATCCTCCGGTTGTCCCATCATCCGAGCCTAAAAAGAAAAACTCCGCCGAAAATGAAGCCGAAAATGAAGCCGATAAGAATACTCCGATTAAGATTAAGCTTCCATATCCGACTCGACTTTCAGAACAAAAGCTCCATGATAAAAATGTTCATCAAGTTGAAACGTTCAATCAAATCTTTCAAGACCTTCGTTTCGAGATAAGTTTTGCGGATGCCGTTCTCTTGATGCCTAAATTTGCTTCGATGCTTAAGAGTTTGCTCAATAACAAAGAGTAATTGTTCGAAATGTCTAAAACCTCGTTAAACGAGCAATGCTCCGCGGTTCTCCTTAAAAAGCTACCCGAAAAGCTCGGAGATCCAGGAAAGTTCTTAATTCCGTGCAATTTCCCGGGGATGATTGAGTGTTACGCCCTAGCCGACTTAGGTGCTAGCATCAACCTTATGCCTAAATCGATATGGAAAAAGCTTTCTCTTCCCGAACTTACCCCAACTCAAATGACCCTCGAGCTTGCCGATCGATCCGTTACGCGCCCTCTTGGAATAGCCGAGGATGTCTTCGTCAATGTTGGGAAGTTCCATTTCCCCGCTGATTTTGTTATCATTGATTTTGATCCCGATCCCCGAGTTCCGCTAATTCTCGGGAGAGGTCTCCTACGGACTGGACGTGCTTTAATAGATGTTTACGACGAAGAGATTACCCTCCGTGTTGGAAACGAAGCCGTTACCTTTGATTTAAACCAAACCGCGAGATACTCTTCCAACTACGATTGTATGTCCGTCAACCGAATCGATATCATCGACGCTGCAACGGAAGAGTATGCTCAAGAGATTCTCGGTTTTGCGAAAAGTGGCAATCCCACTTCTGATCTCTCTACTCCCCCTACGAACAATTCTTTCTCTTCTCATCTAAACGATAATTCTTTCCCTTCTCATCTTACCGACAATTCTTTTTCTTCTCATCTTAATGATAATTCTTCACCAATACTTTCCGATCCTTCACCTTCACTCACTCCGTTCGAAGGAAGTGACTTTATTTTGGAAGAGATCGAAGATTTTCTTTCTTCGGAATCAATTTCACCGGAAATTGATCATTCTGAGGTTGATATAGAGGAAGATATACGTCTAATCGAGAATATGCTTAATTCCCCTTCCCTCCCACCCGAAGAATTGAAAATAACGGAAACCAAAACCGAGCCTTCTAGTGAAAATCCTCCGGAGCCCGAGCTCAAGGATTTACCTCCACATCTTGAATATGCTTTCTTAGAAGCCGACAAATATCCCGTGATCATCGCTAAAGATCTCAAAGATGAGGAAAAGACGAAACTCCTAGATGTGCTCCGTTCTCATAAAAATGCCATCGCTTGGCAAATTTCGGATATTAAGGGTATCGACCCTCGCTTCTGCACTCATAAGATTCTTCTCGAAGACGATGCTAAACCCTCCGTTCAACAACAAAGACGAGTTAACCCTAAAATTCACGATGTGATCAAAAACGAAGTTATCAAATTACTCGATGCCGGTATGATTTACCCTATTTCCGATAGCTCGTGGGTTAGCCCGATCCATTGTGTTCCGAAGAAAGGAGGTATGACAGTGGTTACTAATGACGATAATGAGTTGATCCCCACACGTCTCGTCACCGGATGGAGAGTGTGTATCGATTACCGAAAACTAAACGAAGCTACCCGTAAAGATCATTTCCCTTTACCTTTCATGGATCAAATGCTTGAACGCTTAGCAGGAAATGAATTCTATTGTTTTCTCGATGGTTTTTCCGGTTATTTCCAAATTCCGATTGATCCACCCGATCAAGAAAAGACCACTTTTACATGTCCGTACGGTACCTTTGCTTATCGCCGCATGCCTTTCGGGTTGTGTAACGCTCCCGGAACCTTCCAACGATGCATGATGGCTATCTTTCATGACATGATTGAGAAAACCATGGAAGTCTTTATGGACGATTTTTCGGTCTACGGAAACTCATTTTCTACGTGCCTTTCTAATCTCGACAAAATGCTTAAACGTTGTGAAGATACTAACCTCGTGCTTAATTGGGAAAAATGCCATTTTATGGTTAACGAAGGCATCGTTCTAGGTCATAAAATTTCTAAAAATGGGATCGAGGTCGATAGAGCAAAAGTAGACGTTATTGCTAAACTCCCTCCTCCCACCACCGTCAGAGGCATTCGTAGCTTTCTAGGTCATGCCGGTTTCTACCGTCGATTCATCCAAGATTTCTCTAAAATCGCCCGGCCCCTGACCCGTCTTCTCGAGAAAGAAACTCCGTTCTTCTTTTCACCCGAGTGTCATGAAGCCTTTACAATTCTCAAGAAAAAGTTAACCGAGGCTCCAATTCTCGTTGCACCCGACTGGGACTTGCCGTTCGAACTCATGTGTGACGCTAGTGACTACGCTATAGGGGCAGTCCTCGGGCAACGCAAAACAAAACATTTTCAGCCGATACACTATGCTAGCAAAACGATGACCGATGCTCAATCTCACTACACAACTACGGAAAAAGAGATGTTAGCCGTTGTCTACGCTTTTGAGAAATTCCGGTCCTATCTCGTTCTTTCCAAAACCATAGTGTACACCGACCATTCGGCTCTAAAATATTTACTTGCTAAAAATGATGCTAAGCCTCGTCTACTCCGCTGGGTTCTCCTATTACAAGAATTCGATGTTGAGATTAAGGATAAAAAGGGAGCCGAGAACCTAGCAGCCGATCATCTCTCTCGTTTAGAAAATCCCCACCAAAACGATCTTGATAAGAAAGAAATAACCGAGACATTTCCCCTCGAATCTCTAGGGATGATTTCTAACGACTCTAGTACCCCATGGTTTGCCGATTTCGCTAACTACCATGCGGGGAATTTTATCCGTAAAGGGATGACGACACAACAAAAGAAAAAGTTCTTCAAAGATGTCAAACACTATTTTTGGGACGACCCCTATTTATTCCGAGTCTGTGCCGATCAAGTTATTCGTCGTTGTGTTCATGGCAAAGAAGCCACCGACATACTCTTGGCATGCCATAACGGACCAACCGGTGGCCATCATGGTGCCAACTATACCGCTAAAAAAGTCTTTGACTCCGGTTTCTATTGGCCTACTATTTATCGAGATGCACACGACTTAGTCAAAACTTGCGACTCGTGCCAACGTCAAGGAAAGATCTCTCAAAAAGATGAAATGCCACAAAACGCTATCCAAGTATGTGAGATATTTGACGTATGGGGTATCGATTTTATGGGTCCGTTCCCTTCTTCAAAAGGAAATAAATACATACTCGTGGCCGTTGACTACCTTTCTAAATGGGTCGAAGCTAAAGCGCTCCCCAAAAATGATGCCCGAGTCGTTGTTAAGTTCTTAAAAAGTCTTTTCGCTAGATTTGGAACCCCTCGTGCAATCATAAGCGATCGTGGTACGCACTTCTGCAACGAACAATTCGCCAAAGTAATGAGTAAATATGGTGTGACCCATCGTCTTTCAACCGCCTATCATCCACAAACTAGCGGACAAGTAGAGGTTACAAATCGAGGTCTGAAGCGTATACTAGAGAGAACCATAGGTGAACACCGAAACTCGTGGGCCGACAAATTAGATGATGCACTTTGGGCTTTTCGTACCGCCTATAAGACTCCGATTGGTTGCACTCCCTACAAGTTGGTGTATGGAAAAGCGTGCCATCTCCCCATCGAGCTCGAGCATAAGGCCTACTGGGCATTAAAGCATTGCAACTTCGACCTCAAGACCGCGGGAGATCATAGAAAAATACAATTGAATGAGTTGAACGAACTAAGAGATCAAGCTTATGAAAACTCTTTGATTTATAAAGAAAAGACTAAACGAATTCATGACTCGAAAATTAAAAACCGTGTTTTTAATATTGGAGATCGAGTCTTACTTTTTAACTCAAGATTAAAGATTTTTTCTGGAAAATTAAAATCCCGTTGGTCTGGCCCATTTACCGTAGCCCAAGTTTTTCCATATGGTACTATCGAGCTTTCTCAAGAAAATGGGCCAAATTTTAAGGTAAATGGACATAGACTTAAGCATTATTTTGGAGAGGACATACCACCCCAGGTAGTCCCAGATCTCCAAACTTTCCCTTCGAATGACTAAATTTAGGGACTGAGTCAAGCTAGGCGACTCGGAAAACAAAAACAAGCGCTTCGTGGGAGGCACCCCATGCTTATCCTTTTACCGCCTTCTTTTATCGTTTTACTAATAAATAACCATGAGAAGGGTCCACTCTTCCCATTTCTTGTGTTTCGTGCTTGTGTTTTAGGTTGCCCAAAAATGAAGACTCTCGTGCTCGTCATGCTGCTCTTCCTTCACTCGAATCTCATATCCTTATCGTTTCGACTAACGTTTATCTATTTGGCATACCTAATAAACGGCCTTAGATTTACGTAGGTTACCTTTACCTTGGAAACATTGAGGACAATGTTTCACTTTAGTCTGGGGGGGGTGAATCTTTCGATTCGATTTTCACCTTGCATTTTTACCGTTACTCACGCAACCCCGATTTTCCGAAAAATTTGAAAAATTTTAAACGAAAAAACACAAAAAAATGAGAAAATTTTCAAAAATACAAAAATAGAATAAGTTTTGACACCATGATGACTTTCCTATTGGTAAGAGTAGAAATAAAAATTCTGACGTGACCGGGCGTGTTGAGCCCTAGCTTGTTTTCCCTAGCTAGGCTTTCGCGAAATAAAAATCCGCGAAGAACGAAAAATGATAGAGTTGGATTATAAGTAAGATGGTAAAACACACTTCATCGAGGGTACTTGTGACTTTTTACTCCCATAAGCTTGTTTCACCCCTTATAATAGTAATTTAGGTTTAATTAAAGGTGCGAGATTTTGGCGAAACTTAGTTTCGAAGTCCTTGCCAAAAGGGTCTTTGCTCATGAGGGTTGGGTACACATGGAGGTACTGCCAGCGTTACGGTGTAATAGACTATTCCATCTTGCCGGCTCGCAACCGATGTTGGGATTGTTATAAAAGCCGTAGGACTTGGGGTTTGGCAAAAATAAAAATACGTATGTTGTGCTTAATAGTAAAAATCCAATGCCAAAAAGGTTTTCTGCATCTTGCCGGTTCGCAGCCGATGTTGTAGACTTCCAATAAAAGGCGGAGGAAAAATAACCAAGGTCATAATAGACTATCACATCTTGCCGGTTCGCAGCCGATGTTGTGATTGTTATAAAGGGCCGAGGTAAATACGTTTTGTGCTTATAAAAAAAAAATGCCAAACCTTGACTCCGGGGAGGTCCTAATAAAAGCTTCTGTCTCTGGACTCGTAGTTGAGTTGTTTCGGTCGCCAATAAAAGGGACACTCCTCAAAATCGTGTTAAATCAGAGACCTTGATGTGGACCTCATTCTTGTGGGCAGTGGTTCTCGAGGGAAGGATTAGAAACTACTTAGCGTCTAAATTTCAAGCCTTTATCGGACTAATAAATATAAAAACGAGGAAATTCAATTTCCCACCAAAAATAAAATAATTAGAGGAAAATAGGAATATGGGAGTAAGGAGTCTTCACAAGTAACTTCCATGGATAATTTTAGCATCGATGCTTATAAAAGAACAATGATTTCGTTTTACGCTTAGTCTGGGGGGGACTTGTGAAAAATCAAGGACGACGAATTTTAACCGTTAGGTCGCTTCTCTATGAGTCGTGTTTCTACTCGATGATCCTCATAGTTATCCTTAGGATAATGAAAGTCATCATACCGTCACCCGAATAAGGTTAGGTTGTAAATATATAGATAAATAATAATAAGTAGGATAACCGGGGCATTTTTGGAATTTAAGATTTAGTAGTCTCTTTTGAACGTTTTGCTACTTTCAAAGTTAGTAGAAAGAGATGAGGAATTTTGATTTCAAAGATGTGAGTTCATAACATTGCGTGAGGACACGGCAATATCTTAGTCTGGGGGATTTTGGTATGTGCTAAAACACATACCTTTTCTTTACCAAATTAAGACCCAAAAGACCAAAAACCCGACCATAAATGCCAAATATATATGTTTTTGTGTTTTTATACATGCAGGTAAGAAAATATGAGAAAACGACGAAGACCAAGGCAAAATCACGAAAAACGAGCACGAGAACGGGAAAGAGTATAATTTATAGCCGGGAAGTGAATCTGAGCCAAAAATGTCCAAATAAGTCCCTGGAAATTCCTAAAGTTTCAAGAATAGTCCCTGGGCAAAATTTGGAGATTTTTACAAGAAAGGTCCCTGGAGTTTCAAAGGTTGTCAATATTAGTCCCTGAGAGAATAAATCCATGAAATGACAACTTTGGTCCTTCTAGATATCAAGAATTATCACATTTAGTCCTTGGAATCAATTTATAAAGAATGGCAGAATTAGTCCCCTAAAATTCAGATTTTACATTTAACACCCTAAAATTTATTTAACCTTAAAACACTAAAAATACAAAACTTATAACCATTAAACCCATTTAACCAAACCTGCCAAATTATAAAACCCAAATCCACTAACCCACAAACCCATTCACACCCTCAGTCCCTTGCACCCAGCCCAAAAACATCATAAGCCCAAACCCAAAAAATCAAAAAAATATAAAATAACTCACACCCCGTTTTACCCCGTTTACCCCTTTCTTCCCCACTACACCCACACTGTAACTCCCCGTTTTCACCCACCAATTAACCTAGGACCTAATCAACAAACCTCGTACCTTCTGGAAAGGTGTCAGAAACATGCCCACGTGTACAAATGAGTCAATCCTATTGGATAGAAGGGCCTGGAACAACAGAGAAGAAGCAAAGGGATAAGAATCAAGAGCTTTCTGGATAGGAATGGATTCAAGGGACAAGATAAGGATCATGAAGCTTCTAGCAAGAAATCCACCGCCATTCACAGGCTATAAATAGGACCCTTGAGCATGCTTTGTAGTCGTGTAGAGTGTAGTGTAGGAAATAGTCATAAGCTCTTAGTAATTTAAGTTCTTGTAATCCTTTTAAAGCTTCCTGTTTTGTAATCTTCACTTTAATTTAATAAAATTTCCAGCTTTTCATAGTTTGCTTTATATTTTATTTTAGCCTTTTTAATTCCAATAAGCCCTTATTTAGCTTTCATAACTGCTTTTTCATAAGTCCTTATAAGCTTTTTCATAGTTTTCATAAACTTTTATTAGCTTCTTTTTGTATAGCCTTTGCAACAAAAAAAAAAAAAAAGTATAAGCTGAGGTGAAAAGCTCCTACAAGCTCTACATACCTCCTGACCAGCTCATTAAGCTACCTTATAGCTTATATGAACTTGTCTCTATCCATTACTAGCATAGTTCTTTCATTTTGCCATTTTCCAAGTAAGTCTTCCTTTTATATTTTCTGCACAAGCTTTAGTTTAGATAGCTTTTAGCTTATTAGTGTTTATTTTTGCTTATTATAGTTATCCTAGTGGTTGAATGTAGCTTTTTAAGTTTAATAGATTCATATTGCATTTTATCTGCTTAATGTTAGAATAAACTGCATTATACATTCTTAGTGCTTAAACCCTTCATCTCAGTGGTCATTTAGGTTTCTTATAAGCTGCTAATTAGTTTTGGATAAGTTGGTTGTAGTTCAGAAGCTTATAGCTCATAATTTTAGTGTTATCAGCCCATTAAGGACTGTTTGGCATTAGTAGTTATCTGAATTTAGAGTGCACTATAGGTTTCAATTCTGCACTAGTTAGGCTCACTTAGGTATAAACAAGTTAGGTAAATTAAGGTTTTGAGGTTTAGTATTATAAAAAGTCAAACTTAACTTGATTTGGTTCAATTCTTCTTATCTGTTAAGTAACAGTAGGTAAGCTTGTGATCATAGGTGCATAATTAGCTTAAGTAGCTTAATTTAAATCAATTATAGCTTAACATATCTTAATCAAGTTACTAGGATCATTCAAATTTGGATTTGGTCAAACCTTAGGTTCAACCATAGAAGTCAACACTGCAGCCCACATCCAGTTTGAGTAGATCTTCCATCCAATCCCTAGGCTTCATTAGGTGTTTAATCTAGGTATAAATTGTGATTCTAGTATCTCTGGTGGGTAGACTATAGGTCTCAATAAGCTTATTTCATCCACAAGTCCATATAAGCACTTAAAAAGAAAATCAAAAGTTGCTATTTGCTGAATCACTCCCCTACTACCCAGTCACATACCCAGATTCATAAGCTCATAATTTGATCACTAGTGGACCATTTGGTGGGATTTTTGGGGCAAAGTACTCACAAGCTGGTAGATTTTAAGTTTCTGCTTTTGGTTTACCCATAAGTGCTTATTTGAGTAGCTTAATCTGCCTATCTTTTCTGTCCCAATTCTGTGTATGCAATAAGCTGTTGGAGTGATTTTCTGCTTTTCCATTGTGCTTTTCTGTGCTTTTCTTAATCATTAGTGCTTATTTAGGTATAATCTAGGTCCTGTAAAAGTTTGGGGTTAATTGCTAAAGTTTTGCTTAAATATTGCTTATTTCCAAACTGCTTATTGTGTCCAATAGCTTATTCAGAGGTCAAAACTTGTTTTTCTTATTTTTCCCAGTATCCTTAGCTTATTTTAGATTTTCCCTAAAAAAATCAGAATTATCTAAGCTTATTTACTATTTATTTTATTTAATATTAGTTTTAATCACTTTTTAATTAGTTTTAATAATAATTAAATAAAAAAAAAAAAAAAAAATAGATTTTCTGTTTTAAAAATAATTTTTAATAGTTTTAAAATATTAGAAAAATAAATTTTACTTTTCAAGTTATTTTTCTATTTTTAGTATTCTTAATAATTAGTTAATATTTAATAATTAGTCTTTAGTTTAAAATAAATATATAAAAAACCAAAAAAAATATATATATTTTCTAGATTTTAATTTACTTTTAGGATATTTTAAAATTTTCAAATTTAGTTTTCTATTTTTCCTAGTTAACTTTTGAATTTAGTTTACGTTTTATTAAAAGTAATTTTTAAGTAAAAGAAATAAATAAGAAGTAAAATAAAAAGGTTTTTAATAAAAAGTAAGTTTTTAATATACGTTTTCACCCCTTAGGAATCTTAGAATTTGCTTTTAGGATTTAAGTTTCCCTAGTTGACTTAGTTTTCCCGAGATTAGCTCGGGAATTTAGGATTTGATCCCGTATTACGTTTAGGTTTTCATTTTCGTGTTTTACGTGTTTTTTTTCGTGCTTTTCCGTGTTTATTTGTTTTCACGTGCTTATTTGTAGAAATTTAGGGTTCCCTTAGCCTGCGCGACACGATTCACTTCACGAATCACGAACACGAACCAACGAACCAAGTCTTAGCCTTCGTTGGGATCACGACCCGGGGATACATATTTACCGGTGCTATCCTCGGACTATATATTTGGTTGTATACATATACATACACCAATGGCTCACTGCTTAATGACAGGGACAAATATCGACATTGGAGAGATCATTTATGGTGATCTCGGAGCCAGGCTATTGAAGGATACTAGGGTAAACTATGTTTCATACCCTAGATTCATTTCATGTGCCTTACAAGTGCTACTGGGTTGTAATTACACTCAGGACTTTTCTTTGGGCTTCTTGCCTGCAGTCCTGAGTCCTTCAAATTTTGCAAAGGACCCATCCTCAGTCTCAAACATTGAATTGACGGCCCATATGGTTGCCATAAACAACCAAAGGGACTCAGTGTCTCCACCTAGACCTTCTAAAGGTTCAGGGAAGTCTAAGACTGTGTCAAAAACCAAACCAAAGACACAGGGCCCTGAGACTTCTGGAGCACAGCCTAGAAGGCGAAAACAACCCCAGACTGGTAAGACACCCAAGACCCAATCTTCAACACCCTCGGTGACAACGAAGGACACTGATACATCACAGTCAGTGCCCTTGGTCCCAACTACTACTTCCCAAGATCTAGAGGGAAACATACAACCCGCTAGTAGGGAAGCGCCTTCCACCGTTTCTCATGATGACACTGGAAAACACCCATCAGTGTCTGAAGAAACAACAGGGGACAAAGACTCAGGGGGACTGAAAACACCCACTGATATGGAACCAACACCCCCCCAAGAAGGTGCGCATTCCTCAGGGACTGACCCTAAGGACCAGGCTGATAAAACCCAATCAGCTGGAATAGAGGGGTCAGGATCTGACCAAAACCAAGGCAAATCTTCTAAGGAGGAGGAGCTGGCTAACCCTCTAGTAGAGTTTGATTCTATGGCCTCTTTTCAGGCTCTACTAGATTCTGATGATGACATGGCTAGTGGGAGTGAAGAGGAAACCTTTGAGGCTGGGGAGGATATTGACACTGATGTCCAAATTACAGAAACATCTCCTCAGTCCCCTTCTCTTCAGGCTGAAGATCCTCAACCTCATGCTGAACACACTGACTCCTTGGATGAAAAGGATGACAATGTTCCGCTCACTGGCAGAAAAATGGTTAAGTTCTTGAAGAAGGCTACCAATGCCTTGTTCCGAGGAGTAACAGATGAAGTCTTCGACATGCACACTGAACAAGCTGTCCATTACTGCAATCTTAAAGAATCAGTCGAAGAATTCCATGATAATGTCACGGAACAATTCTCCAGTGTTGACCACAACCTATCAACCTTGACTGGACATATGAATCAGTTTGTACAATCCTTCAACCAACTGGTTCCCAAGGTTGAAAATATTCATGATTTGGTCAAGGAGGATCCTGAACTTACAACAAAACTGCTCAAGGCTTCAGATATTTTTGTTCAACAATCAGCCAGTTTTCCAGAGCTGGTTAATTTGTTGAAGTCTTTAGATATTCAGTCCGTTGGTGCATCGGTCAACACCCTGCAGACATCCTTCACTGAGCTTGAAAAGAAAATAACAGACTGGGCCCAATCCTCCAACTCAGTGGCCTGGTCTCTTGGTTCTCGTATGTTTGCAATGGAAAGTTCTCAAGCTTCTCTTGAAGCTAAGGTTGCTGGTCTTCAACAAGACACTCAGGAGATCAAGTCTATGGTTTCCGAGATCTTCCAGGCCTTCAAAGCTTCCTCCTCAGTGACTGCACCAACTCTTGCTCTCACTGGCGCTCAGGCAACAGTTGAGGGGGAGAATGTCACTGAAACTCCTCTTCAGGAAGCTGCTGAACCCTCAGTCACTGAAGCTGAAGCAGCTCCTTCTCACACTGAGGGGGAGCTTGCTATTCAAATCACTCCAATATCTTCCTACCAGCCTCCTCAAGACAAAGGGAAGAGTATCATGACCACTTCAGAGCCTGAACCAAGGAAGCTAGTCCCTGCTTCCAAAAATGTTAGGCCTGAACCAAAAGAAAAGGTTGCTTATGAAATAGATGGTCAAATACACTATCTCACTGAGGCTGAGATCCAAGTTCATTTGGATAAAGAAGAAAGGATTAAACAGGCAGCTGAGGAAGAAAGGATCAGCAAGCCAGCTATCATCGCGATAGTAAACCAAGAAGGAAAATCTCTTGGGCTAAATCCTAAAGAGTTGGAGAACAGGGAAGGAGGTGAGAAGTTTAAGCAGGCTCAGGATGCTGCTCTTTTGGAACTAAAACAAAGAAAGGAAGCCAGACTGAAGAAAGTTGCTGAGACCAGGCAAAAGAATATTGACAGATACAACTGGATCATGACTCAGAGACTGAATCAAGAACCCATCACTGATGTCAAGATTCATCCAAATACCAGTCCAGCTGTAATCAGTGTTTTCAGGGGGAATGACAAGAGGCACTTCGAAGTTCATGATCCATTCAAAATCTCTGAATTTGGGATCACTGAGCTTGATGAATTGGCTCCCATCTTAAGGAAGAAGAATAATGTCTGTGTCAAGTACCTACTGAAGTCTCTCAAAAGCAGATATGATAACTTGGCCAAGAAACACATTGAACTTGGCATTCCCTCCTTGCTTCCTCCTTCAGTACCCACAATTAAGGCCGGATCTTCTCAGGCTCCTCAGAAGAAGAGGAAAAGAGTGGAACCAGAACCTGAAATTAAGGTTCCAGGTCTTAGCTGCAACAGGGATCTGCCTGAAGGAATCATCTTTGAAAACAATCATGTTAGAGAACAGCCTGAAAGAGGACTGTGTTTCACTGATGAGTTTGGCAACCCTTCCTTCCAAAGGTGGTCTGATATTGATAATGCAGGGGTCAAGGCCATGCTGATGTACTTTGTTTTGGCTTCTCCAATAAAGACTGCTGAAAATGTCAGGTTCTGCAAAGATCTTAGAGCCAAGATAGAACAGCACCCTGAGAAGAACTTACTGAAGTCCAAAAGAGTCAAGCTTGATGCCCTTGGCTACAAACTTAACATCTGAAGCCGCATCACAACTATCCCTTTTGTATCTTTGTGTTAATTTTAGGATTGTAAAAATGATTAATGAAATTTGATGTTCTTGTTTAATCAGTGTCCTAATACCACTTAGATACTTTCAGTGTGAGAAGAAGACCTTTGCTCACTCACACTGAAACATAGAACACTTAGGCTATTTGTATATCCAAATAGGGGGAGACTGTTGGGTCACTGAAATTACCCAAGTTTCCTTAACTAGGATTTGAACATAAAATAACCTAAGTGTCGTAATACCTTTAACACAATCAAGTCACTGAGTGAACAGACACTCAGTGAGTCATCTTCAAGATGCTCAGGACAAGCCATGAAGAAGGGCTTTCCATTCAGTGAGGCGGATTCTCAGTGAATAGCACCTAAGCCAAAGAAGAAGATGATGGATTCAGTAAGCGTTGACAATAGCTCACTGAATCCCACTCCTCCTCACCATCTACAAAGACTGAAGAATTGGCGGGATTGGGAGGGAAAGTTTGAACTGCTTTATTTAGTACTTTATTACTATAAAGTCAAACTTTCCCTACCAACCTCAATCAAGCCCATACCTTAAAAGCTACTTTGTCACTATCCCAATATGGGTATGTCTGACATGGAAGAAAATCTTTCCATAAGATTTCTTTAAGGTAGTCATTAGTCAAACCTGGAATAGTATGTTTTATATGTATATATATATAGCATTGTAAAGAGGAGAAAAGTAAGTTTGTGAATTTAAGCTTTAGTCTTACACAAACCCTTTTCTCCTCCAAGAAACATACTCGTACTCGAGATAGCTCGATTGTACCGTAGTTGTTACTTAAGCTTAGCTTAAGTTTAGTGAGGAGGAACATACCATACATTGTCATTTCAATCCCAAGTGTTTGTTCCGCAAAACACTTGGGTATAATTCTTTGAATCATTTCTAATAAGAATTAAACGTTGAAAAATTATATTTCTCTGTTTTACGTTTAGTCTTGTTCTAGTTTGTTATCAAAGAAGTCACTACATCATATTACCATAACACACTTAGTTTAACTCTCTAGTTAACACTAAGTGTGAAAAAGGGACCAACACTAACCATAAAAAAGCGAAGGTCAACGGCTGTCGAAGGAGGATGGTAGGTCGTTAGTCTTGGTTTGACAGAATTGCATAGTGTTGTATATATTGTATTGTGTTAATTAGAAAAGAAAAAATAAATGATGTTCAAAGAATAAAATAAATGATTAAGTAAGGTTCATAAATAACACATAATTGATATACTTGTATCATCTATGATTCCCTAGTATATGTTTCACCTCTTTCTAAATACATAATTTTCGAATGAGTATAGCGAAGTATATATTTTTGTAAGCTGGATTCATGAAATTGGTCGAGGAAATTTTGTTATTCGAGCTAGAGTCAAGATCATAAATTATTTAATGAGCTCAAGTCATTATGAACGGACGCGACTTTTGTTCATGTTCGTTCATTTAACTAAACGAATATAAAATATTGTTCATGTTTTTTCATTTAATAAATAAACGAACATAAACGAACTTTTTACCGAACGGTTCATGAAATGTTCGTTGAACGTTCGGTTCATTTACAGTCCTATGTGTATGTGTATTTATGTATCTTCATGTGTCTCTTGTAAATATATGTGTATCGTATGTAAGAATGTATGTATAAATGCTCATATGAGAGACATTGTATGTGTATGCACAAACATTTTTGTATTCACATGTAATGGATTATGTAATTAATAAACCATTATGTAATTATCTTGACTAGTTAACATGATTTAAACAAGTGTAAATATTGGTCGCATTTATGTATTTCATATGTGTGTGTCGATACATATTTGGCTTTCATATGTACGTGTCATATGTCTCTATATATATTTGAGTATCATATATATATATATATATATATATATATATATATATATATATATATATATATATATATATATATATATATATATATATATATATATANACTTTTGACTTAATACTAACTTCAATAGGAAATTAGATTATTTTGTTAAATATCTAAAGATTCGTTTCATGATGGCTTGATTAATTTCATTTATAAAATTGCCTGAGATGGAATAAGATCCCATGTTCAATCTTACAAGCTACAACCATCATAACCAACAATGAAATTTCCACTAACCACTTATAACATGGAAGAAAACGGGAAGGTTAAGAGGCCTAATTCAATTCAGAGGAGCTAAACACTCATTTGCTACCATACATTTTGTTGTTAATTCCATTTTATTCTCATATTTTATAAACTCAAAAAAGATGAATCTTTAGTTTTTTGTTTGATTGAAATGTATGTTTTAGCCATTTGATGAACTTCCATGTAAACCTTCCAAAACTAATTAGCGTATAATAACTATATATGCATAACGTTCGCCAAACCGATAATTCTTTATGGTGAACAAAGCCCGTGCATCGCACGGGCCATGCTGTCTCGTATAATTAATAAACCATTATGTAATTATCTTGACTAGTTAACATGATTTAAACAAGTGTAAATATTGGTCGCATTTATGTATTTCATATGTGTGTGTCGATACATATTTGGCTTTCATATGTACGTGTCATATGTGTCTATATATATTTGAGTATCATATATATATATATATATATATATATATATATATATATATATATATATATATATATATATATATATATATATATATATATATATATATATATATATATATATATATATATATATATATATATATATGTCACATGTGATAACACATATTTGAATTTTATTGTATGTGTCTTTTGTGTGTGTAAGCGTGAAAATCATAAAATTGAATAGTTTATATACAACATACATACATATGTTGTATTTCTAATCACAAAAACCTCGATATAACTCTCAACATCACGTGAGCCATACGAGTGAGATTCATTGAAATCATCTAATGATTCATAATTCTTATTTAGAGGTATTTATGATTGGATTTAATCAATTTATATATTTGATAAAAGGTTATTAAACATATTAGTTACTTCTTTATAAAACACTTAACTAGTATAAGGGCATCCATTATAGTGGGTATATGAAAATGTTTAAGAAAGATGAAAATGTTTATGTTTATTTCAACCATAGTGGACACTCATTTCATGTCTATGTGGCATGAAGAGGTCCTAATTCTTGAACTTCTTTATAAATTTAATACATTTAATGCATTTGTTAAAAAAGACATTTTATGAACTTGCAAAGGTTTATACTATAGTGAATGTAGATTTATAAAATCAAAAGGTCTAAAATTTATTGATGTATTAATTATAAACCTTTGTAAAAGGTTTATCATAGTGGATGATCTAAAACGAATAGTAACAATTATATGATCAATGAATATATATGAGTAAGAATTTATTTAACACGTTTAACTTTTTTATGCATATTAAGAATCCAAGTAATACTTGTAAGCTTGAATGACAGAAGAAAAGAAAAAAGATTCAATTTTACATCCCACATTGGATGAGTGAGACAAAAGGAATACAATATGAGGTTTATAAAAACAAAAGCCCAAGCTTATTAGTTTATATTTATATTTTATATATAAACTAAAGTGTAGATCTTTGATGTAATTGAAAGTTAACATATTATTTGTTTTGGTTTTAAGTTAAACCTATAATGCTAATAGTAATTAAAAATTTATAATTAAAATATTTTGAAACTACATATTTAGCTCGATTAGCTCGTTCGGCTCGTTTAACTCGAGTAGCTTGTTTGGCTCGTTCGGCTTGAATAACTAAACGAGCTTTAGAATGACCCGAGCTAAATACAAGTTTTAAAAGCTCGGCTCGTGAAATTATTTGAGCTCTACATTTTGTTTGAGCTCGACTCGAAAATTATCAAGCTCGACTCGAGTTAAACGAGCTCGAGCTCGAGTAACTCGTTAAAAGCTCGAATCGTTAACACCCTTAGTTAGATCTATGATAAAGACATAAAATGGGAATAAAGAGGGTGAGATTTTAAATTCGGAAAGAATATAAAAAAATAAATACGAAAATTGTACATCATGCAATAGTATTCTTGGTTATTAACCTTCAAAAAATATAAAGAGGTGATATGCACACTACTATCAAGCGAAAATTACGGCAGAGACCACTGTTGAAAGTGATTGCCTCGCAAATGGTCACTTTTTTTCTTATCTTCAAAAAGGCCACATATTTCGCTGCAAATGGGCAGCGAAATCAATATCAACACGTGTCTACCCCATATTAATCATAAAATAAAAAAAATAAAAAAATTAAGTATTCGCTGTTTTTTTTCGGCGATTTCTTTCTCTCACTTCGAACATTTTTGAAATTGAAAAAAACAAAGTTACTAAAAATACCCTAAACTTTTTAATATTTACAACTTTTTTATGTAACAAACTTTATTCGTCAAATATTTATCAAATATATAGCGAATTTGTTAATAAAATACCGTTGCGAAGAGCTCTGAATTACAAACAAAAAGAGCCCAATATTAATATGCTCTTGACGTATGTACAATTTTATAAAAATTATTGAAGTACAAGCCCATATATATATATCAAACTTCAATATTTTTTATAAAATCATACGTACGTCAAGAGCATATCAATATTGGGCTCGTTTTATTCGTAATTCAGATTTCCTCACAATGGTATTTTGTTTATTAGCAAATTCGCTATATATTTGCTAAATATTTGACGAATAAAGTTTGTTATATAAAAAGTTGTAAATATTAAAAAGTTTAGGGTAATTTTGGTTTTTTCAATTTCAAAAATGTTGTAAAGTGGGTTAAGGAAATCGCTGCAAAAATGCAGTGAAGTCCTTTTTTTTTCTTTTTTTTTTAAATTCTCATGGGGCACAATTCGAAGTGAGAGAAAGAACTCGCCGCAAAAAGGCAACGAATACTTAATTTTTTTATTTTATGATTAATATGGGGTGGACACGTGTTGATATTGATTTCGCTGCCCATTTGCAGCGAAAAATATAGCCTTTTTGGAGACAAGAAAAAAAGTTACCCTCTGCAAGGCAACCACTTTCAACAGTGGCCTCTTTAGTAATTTTCGCTATTATAAAACATGTATAATAACATAAATAACATACCTTTTACTGCTCAGCAAGACAAGAACTGACAAACCCTTGTTGGTGTTAGTCGACCTAACATCCAAGAACACAAAATAAACAAAAACACTGATCCTCTAAAGACCAGGCCGAATCCAATATCCACACTAACGCTCCAATGACCACCTATAGCTGCTAGGCTCAAAATAACAATCAAGTATGTGTACCAAATACATATACACGAATACACAATGTGTTCGTGTGTCTCCTTCTGTGCGACGAACAAAACAAGGTTTTGGTTTTGCAAAATGCATAATTGGTATGTGTTAATTCACATACCTTTTATTAACCAAAACCCGACCTAATTGACCAAAAACTAGCCCTTAATTGCCAAATATTTGTGTTTTTGTGTTTTTGAATGTGCAGGTACAGATATTAAACAAAAGGACGGAAAATCACGAGAAAATGACAAAAAAACGAGCACGGGATTTGGAAAAGTGTCAATAGCCGGAGCCGGGGAAGCAAAAGGTCAAACTTGAGTCAAAAAGTCAAAAATCATCTTTGGAGATTCATGAAAGTGCAAAAGAGGTCCCGGAACGAAGTTTGATAAAGTTACACAAATGGACCTCCAACTTTCAAAGATTTGTCAATAATGGTCCCTGTGAAGAATTATTTGGAGAAATGACATCTATGGCCCTTCAACTTTCAAAGAATGTCACAAATAGCCCTTGGATACTATTATTGAAGATTGGCATCAGAGGTCCCTCATAATTTTAGAATTGACATTTTGATCCTTGTGATTAATACTTACTACAACCGGATCCACTAGTCTATTACCCACCCCAATATAGCCTTAACCCATTTCACTAATAATTAAACCCAATATCCTTTTACATCCCTCACAGGCCCAAGCAACAACTAAAAGCCCACAACCCTTTATTAAACCTCGTAACCCAACTCCTAAACCCACAGTTAATATATATATGCGCGTTTTACTATTTATCTCCTTCCCCGCCAAATCCGTTTACTGTTCACCTCCCTCAACCTCACTTTTACCCTGCAACTTTTTACCCTGTTCACTTAACCCTTCAAGACAAGACAAGGGAAGACACGTGGCAGCATTTCCCATCATCTTACAACTAAGATTGTGATCAACGGCTCAAATGAAGAGATTGGTGGCCAAGTTTAATCCAAGGGCTGTGGATAAAGGATCATGAAGCTTCTACAAAACCCTAGCTTCTCCCACTTTAGCTATAAATAGGACCCTTCTCATGAGTTGCAGTCGTGTAGGTTTTATGATAGCAATTTAGGGTTTAAAGTTATGTTTTATGTAATGACTTAATGTTTCCTTAATGTAATCAGCTCTTTAATTTAATAAAATTTACTGTTTAGCTTAAATTTCTCTTTAATCCGTTTTTAGCTTTTTAAAGTTATAAGCCCTTATTTACTCTAAAGTCCTTATTTTTAAGCTGTTCTAAGTAACTTTACGCTTCTTTAATCTTTTTACAAGCTTTAATTTTGTTTATACTTGGTCTGATATAAAAAACCAAATATATATATATATAATATATAATATATATATATATTAATATAGTATATATATATATATATATATATATATATATAATATATATTATATATTATATATATATATAATATATATTAAGCTGAGGACAAAAGCTTGTATAAGCTTAAAATACCTCTGGATAAGCTCAGAAAGTTCCTCCATAACTTTCCTGAGCTTATCTCTTTGCCTTGTTCCTTTCCGTTGGAATATGCTTTTCAAAGTAAGTTCTCATTTTTATTTTTTCTGCACACTTCTTTAGAATAGCTTATATAGTTGTAATTTGTAGCCTATTTCTGCTAGTTACTGCTTAATATAGTCATTTGAGTACCTTTTGTAACCTTTTGCATGCCTTAGTATAAAAGTTCATCTCCACTGCTCATATTTAGTAAATTCGTCATATTCATGTTCTTGTTGCTCCAAGTTGTTAGTTCTGGTTCAATTAGCTCTAATAATGCTTAACTTTGCTGAATCAATCATAACATTGTAAGGTATAAGCTAAAATATCATAGATGTAGTGTAACTTAGGAATTTAAAGGGTGTTTGGCACTAGTGAGTTCTGTGAGATTTTGTTACTTTCTGGTTGTCATCTTTGCTTCAGTAGTTCACACTAGACCTAAATAGGATAAACAAGTCATAAAATTGTTAGCTTATTAAACAAAAAGTCAAAGTTAGCTTTTTAGTGAACATTCACTACTAGAAAAAGGTCTATCCTTGANTAATAGTCGCGTCTTAGGTTTATATATGTATAATGAGAACATACGAAATAAGTTATATATAAGTATATATTTGACATTGTACACATCTTTGTAAGTTTACAAAAATGTAAAAGTTTAGTTTATTTATCAAGTATTACAAGTATTAACAAGCCCTTATTTTCAAATTACCTTAGGTTCGGTTTTTAGATAAATGTGATCAAATGGTTTTCTAATGATACTTAATGGTCGTGGCTCGGTTTTTAGATATGTAGTTATCACGTCTTTGTGTCTATGTTATTTCAATCCCATATTTTGACTTGGTTTTTATGTCCTTAACAAAGTATCTAATGTGTTTAACATATTATCGGTGTCTTATGGTCTCAAGTATCTCATAACATAAGTCAAATCACAATTACAAAATTTTAATTCATTATGGAAATTTTGGCAGCTCACTACATAAGTCAAATCTCATAACGAAGATCCAAATTTTCAAATTAACAAATTCCCAACGATCGAGCAAATTCCAAATGAACGAACAAAATTCAAACGACCAGATTATAACCAAGTCTTTAAACACCAAATCGTTCTTCAAATTTGAAATACCAAATTCAAATTCTAATGACCCGCTTATTTGATAAGTATTACGGTCCAAACTTCAAACTCATTATCCAAGTATAAAATAAATTCAAGTTAATGAATAACTGTAACAACCCCAATTTTGAGATACGCAGCGGAATTAAAGTTGGGTGTTACTTCATGGCTCAACAGTTTAATAGTAGAAAACGATTTGTCAATTTAGTCGTTTTAAAAGATTTATCACTCAAATTTTTATAAAATCAGATTTTATAAAAGGAGGTCCCAGTAGTTTCAAAGTTTGTTAAAAAAAAGTGTTTTCGAATGATAGTAAAATTTATAGCCTTCTTGTATGTCTGTGCTCCTCCGTGCCACACTTGCTCATTATGGACCTGAGATAAACACATGCTAAAAGCGTCAACACAAAGGTTGGTGAGTTCATAGAGTTTGTAAGTAAAATAGTTGATTTCCGAAATCAAAAGAGTTTGTGAGTCCATAGTAATTGTAAATAAATAGTTGATTAACAAAGTCGAAGTATAAATAACTCCATAGGGTTTATGGTTTAACCAGTTAATTTTCAATAATTTCAAGTTTAGGAAATAATTATAATAAATACAATTATTTATATAATAAACAGTGGGTTACGATATTACACACCCATAGTTGGTTTGTCATGAAGTAAGTGATGGGTTAAGTCGTCATATACACATAGTTAGTTTGGTTGCTATAACACCCCCAAAATTTACAATGCAGCGGAATACCAATTTGGGTGTCACTTCATAGTTCATACACACAAGTTACATAAAACGAACTCAAAAGAGACGTTTAATAAAATGTCACATTCGATTTGATAAATCAGAGTACAAAGGTCCCAACAATTTTTATTCAAAACTTAAGTTACAAGAGTTCAAAAATGACTTATTTGCATATTTAAAGAAAATAATTATCGAATGTGAAGAAAACCAAGTCTTTAAGGTTTTGATATCCACGCGACTCCGATTGCTCCCAATGCTCAGCTAGCAAAATAATGCCTGAGAAAATACATGCTAAAAAGTCAACATAAAGTTGAGTGAATTCATAGAGTTTAATAAGTAATCAGTTGAATACAAGATAATTCAGTTTAAAATACGATGGGCTACGTTGTTATACGCCCATAATTAAGTTGACATGTAACAAATACAAGTCGGGAAATAAGATTTATAGCATTGAGCTCATGAAACCGAACCTTAACCTAGTTTTAACATTTGCCCCGGTAGGGTAATATTTGCCATTTACCACATATTCTCAATATTATGTGACCGTTGAAAGATGAGCGCTACTCAGTCGGCCAGGCTGGTCAATGCCCAATATGCATATTCATAATACTAGCGTTTCCACACAATTAACGGTTCATGATGGGGACTTAATTGGCAAGAGATACTCAATGTCAGATGTCTATAAATCATGTAATCGGATCCGGCATACCAAAAACTACTTGTATTCAGTTTGTAAAACTAGCATGTATCCCCCTCGCGAGGTTTATAAAACATTTAAATAAGTAAAGGCGAGGCTATGAACTCACCTGGATGATACGGTAGATAGGATAAAGTAATGTCAATAGTTATAGTGGGAATGGCTCCAAAAGGCAACCTGAATAATATGGAAGTCTGAGATGTTGATAATTTAAGCTTGAATTATCGTGAATAATGATTTGAAACAATGTTGAATGATAAAATGGTTTGTGGGACAAAGGTGTCTTGAGATTAAGAAAATAGAAGCGATAAAGAAAATGCATAAATTGCATACACATATAAAATGTATACAATTAGTCGATATGTATAATCTTATTCCTTAGAATCCATGTACACATCTAAACTCTCTTAATTAGACTCATTAAGTGTTTCGCATAACAATTATACTTCGTCTTAATTCATTCCGCCTAATATGTAACTTTTAGTAAAAATTCCCATTTTGACTCGTTACCATGATTAAGACTTTTAAACAAAAACAAAGCCAACGACTAATTTATTAGTCGTAAAATATTTAGTCTTACTTATTAAGTTCTACTCTAAAACAATTTTATAACGTTACTAGACTATTAGAAGAGTTTTGCCGAAATTGACTTTTATAATATATTCTCCAAATCTGACCCGTCCGAAACAACCCGCTAGATGACATTTTCACGTTTCGTACTCAAAAGAGATTTTGTGTAAAACGACATTCCGGAAAACTTTTTAGTTATAGCCGAGACCTGAATCTCAACGCAAAATGACCAAAATGCCCCCTGCAAGTTGCTGCTGACAGTTGACTTATAATAACATTTCAGATGTTTGACTTTCAGTTTTGACCCGCTAGGCTACATTTTCAAGACTCGGACTCAAAAGAGATTTAATGCAAAACGACATTCCGAACAACTTTCGTGTTTTAACAGAAGGCCGATTCGGACCAGAAAAGGCTCAAAAACCCCGTTTAAAAACTGCGTCAGCTCACTTTTTATAAAACAAGTGCTGTCATTTTAAAAGAAAAATGTATAACTGGTTTTTAATAAAAAACACCCTCATTTTCGCACTTTTACACGCCAATTCCTCGCGGTAGACTAAAAACGTTGTTTCGGACAACTTTCGTGTTTCTGCCGAAGACTGAAATGGGACATAAAATGACGAAAATGCCCTTATTCAGATCTGACAGCAACTAAATTTTATACAAGTGCTGTTTGGAATTTTATAATTTTTCTAAATTTTAAATGACCGCCAAACGTTCGTTATTAAGAGTTAGAAGCCGGATTTTATATCTCATTATGTTAACAATGAGTCTTGAACGTTATGTGACAGGGACCATATTATTGTGGTACCGGTGCTGATAAGGCTTTTGGTCGTGATATTGTTGATGCACATTACAAGGCTTGTCTAATGGCATCTGCTTTAAGGTATGATCATACATGCAACTTATGCATAATGAATCACATAATTTATGCTTGTGGACTTGTGGTCCCGATAATATACTTTTTGTTTTCATGAATATATTCTAGGCTTGAGAGTGTAAACATAGCAAGGAGAGATAGGTTGGCAAAAATTATTGGTACCCTTGCAAGTGTAGGTGGTGCAATGGTTATAACTTTATACAAAGGATCCCCTCTTTTGCGCCATGATGGAGCAATCGTTAACCACGAAGATATGCTTTCTGGCTCTACGAAAATGCTTGATTGGACTTGGGGCTGTATATATCTACTTGGTCACTGCTTATCGTGGGCTGGTTGGATGGTCTTTCAGGTTAACATTTTTCTTTCTTTCTATATCCTAGTAGGTCTTCGAGTATACACGCATTCAGGAATCTTTTTTGGATATTAAGCTATCTAGAAAGATAACAAGCCAATGTACTCATGAAGGAACATTTTTGAAAATATATTACAGGCTCCCATTGTGAAGAAATACCCGGCAAAACTTTCACTCACCTCTTTCAAATTCTTTTTCGGATTGCTCCAGTTCATGGTCATTGCAGCGTTTTGTGAGAAGGACCCCGTGAAATGGAAAATCAAGTCAGGGGAAGAGCTTTTTACCATCTTATACGCTGTAAGTACTGCACATATTCAACTGATTTGATTTCTCTATCTGGTACAAACATTTACACATTAATTGTATGTAAATTATACGAGTAGCAATTTATAGAGTGCTATTTGTTCAACTGTAACACTATATTTTTTCGGAGTATATGCTTTTAATTAATACCAGCAATAACAAAAGCATATGTGTAACAGGGCATAATTTCATCTGGGATCGTGCTATCGCTTCAAACCTGGTGTATTCAGAAAGGAGGTCCAGTTTTTGTTGCCGTATTCCAGCCTGTGCAGACTGTTTTAGTTGCTATCATGGCTTTTGTGATTCTCCATGATCAGTTCTACCTTGGAGGGTAAGTGAATCTTTAGCAGGAAAATAGTTTTTAACTTTTTATCATAGCATTTGCATAACACTCAAATATCATTCATCAACAAGATCTACGCCAGATTTTTGAAATTACGACATCACAATTTGTTTATTTGCAGCCGATTTTTGAGAGCAGATATTAAGGTATCATGTCTTGTTATGAAGGAAATAGTTAAACATGGAGTTCGGGCTCTCGAAAATGACAATGTAAGTAGTTAAACTCTTTTAAGTAGTTTAAGTAGTAATTAACTGTTTCTAAAATGTTGTTTTATTTGACTAGATTGGTGGTGATAGCAATGAGTATACGGGTGCGGATTTCGACGATATTCGAGAAGAATGGGCAATTTATGTGTCGAATTTCATTTTTAGGTAGAAATCGTACATTGTAGTAACTTTAAACTAATTGTTATGTAATGAATTGTTATGTAATGAATTGGTAACGCATGGTTTTGATATATATGAAATGCGTTAATTTTTTACAATTATCAGGTTTATTGTCACTATTAATAATTCTGTATATAATTATAATCAGGTTTAAAAAAAATGGTTTTAAGGTAATGACTCGCAAAAACATATGTCAGAAAAGTGTCATAAAAGTTACTCAAAATGATGTTAAGGGTAATGACACGCAACGTGGGTCATAAGTGCGAGTCATAAAAGGATGACGCACAAATGCAAGTCATCCTTATTTATGACGGTACCTTCCTTGACTCGCATTTGCGAGTCATAAGGGCTCTTCTTGACACGCATTGCGAGTCAAGGATAGACCTT
Source organism: Artemisia annua (assembly GCA_014162995.1). Taxonomy (NCBI): domain Eukaryota; kingdom Viridiplantae; phylum Streptophyta; class Magnoliopsida; order Asterales; family Asteraceae; genus Artemisia; species Artemisia annua. Next base: position 37,482 of record LBNU01015234.1, read on the forward strand.
TTTCTAGTAGTGATTTAAAGATATTAGTAGCTGCAACTTAGAACTTAGGTGCAAAATAGTTAAACTTAGGGTAATCAATCTTTAAATAAGCTATATACCATACCTAGAATAAGATTAAGTCAGTAGAGTTTCATAAAAGTCAATTTAGGCTTAAAATCAAAAAGTCAACATTAGTGAAAATCTGTTTTAGCAGCCTATTCTAGGGATTGATTTAGGGGTCAAATAGTTTCCACAGTGCTTGATATTTTTGACACCCCCAAAATTTACAACGCAGTGGAATACCAATTTGGGTGTCACTTCATAGTTCACAAACAAGTTACATAAAATAACCTCAAAAGAGGCGTTTAATAAAATGTCACATTCGATTTGATAAATCAGAGTATAAAGGTCCCAACAATTTCTATTTCAAAACTTAAGTTACAAGTGTTAAAACACGACTCATATGTATATTTTAAAGATAAAAAGTTATCGAATGTGTAGAAAACAAGTCCTTCAATATTTGATATCCACGCGACTCCGATTGCTCCCAATGCTCAGCTAGCATACTAATACCTGAGAAAATACATGCTAAAAAGTCAACATAAAGTTGAGTGAATTCATAGAGTTTAATAAGTAATTGGTTGAATACAAGATAATTCAGTTTAAAATACGATGGGCTACGTTGTTATACGCCCATAATTAAGTTGACATGTAACAAATACAAGTCGGGAAATAAGATTTATAGCATTGAGCTCATGAAACCGAACCTTAACCTAGTTTTAACATTTGCCCCGGTAGGGTAATATTTGCCATTTACCACATTTTTCTCAATATTATGTGACCGTTGAAAGATGGGCGCTACCCATTCGGCCAGGCTGGTTAATGCCCAACATGCATATTCATAATACTAGCGTTTCCACACAATTAACGGTTCATGATGGGGACTTAATTTGCAAGAGGTACTCAATGTCAAATGTCTATAAATCATGTAATCGGGTCAAGCATACCAAAAATTACTTGTATTCAGTTTGTAAAACTAGCATGTATCCCCCTCGCGAGATTTATAAAACAATTGAAATAAGTAAAGGCGAGGCTATAAACTCACCTTAAGAGCAACGAGATCAGAAGTAAAATAGATCTTCGGACGAGTGGGAAGCGTCTAAGCACAACCTAAAAGACGTGGCGCGGCTTAGAATGATAAAGAAGAGCGATATGAAAAAGTAAATCAAATGATCACGAGATATGTTTTCGAGATAAGCATGGCATTGCGCTAAGACTTAACCCAAGATATTTTCACTCTAAGATTGATGTTCAACCAGGTCTTATAGGTAATAAAACACCTACTAAGTTTCATCCCTCAATTCTTGTTTCACCTATGTGTATCTACTTGTTTTAGATTTCAAGACAAGACGTAAAAACCATGTTGCTGAATTTTAATCTCTTACGAAAGTGGTCATAAATCTTAATATATAATAGAAATTGAAGTGAGACCAATTGGAGGTGTTAGCCTAAGATGTCTACTACTGATCCATGTTTTAAAACCTAAGTCTACTGTACAAAAATCTGGAGTAAAACATGTTTTTCCAACAGCAGTTCCAGAATTGACAAGCGATCGTAAAACGGCCATAAATCCTTCATCCGGAGGAGTTGATAACCCATCCAATTCGCCATATGTACCTTAAACTCATTTCCATAATCCCATCAAATAATATAGACCTTCTTAGGCCAAAAGTTTTCTGTAATTAACCCATCTATGCTGCTGGTCTGCAGCAGTCCCAACTTTTCCCACGAAACACTAATTTTAACGTATTTCCCAAACCGTGATAGCTATTAAAGTGATTCCACTTGGAGAGGTTAGATTTAGATGTACACTACTGAGATTAGCTTTCCTATCCTACATTTTAGAGTATTAACCTGGAGTTTAACTCGTTTTCCAAACGATGCTCCAGATTTGACTAGCAATCGTAAAATGGCCATAAATCCCTCATCCGGAGGAATTGGTTGACCATCCAATTAGCCACATGGTCCTCATATGTTGTACCCTTCACCCATGTAAAAACACAGTAGCCTATAGTCCAAAAATAATTTATTACAAGTAAAACAATCTGCATTACAATTTCTGGGCACACACTAAATATGTTTTCACGGTTTTGGTCGTTTCTCGACCATCCGGAATAGTTGGTGCTCCGGCCAACTCGCCACTAGGACCTGAGATATTATACTATCCATTTTTGAAAAGCTTCAGTATGCTATAAGCCAAAAATATACCATTAACACACAAACAATCTGCAAGTAACCTATTTTGACTAGTTTTACTAATTTGGGCGTAACTTGGTCATCCGGAGGAGATAAAAATTCCTCCAACTCGCGCCACATGAAGCTTAGACCTTTATCTATCTAAAAATGTAATTTCCCAGCAGGCCATAAGTCAAAAATATTGCACACCAATTCGTTTTATCTGCTGGTCTAAAACAGTCCCTATAATTGACCTCAAAATCCATCCAAACATCAATTCTAACACTATCCAATACCATGCAATGCCATCTAAATCTCTTATAACATATCTCATACACAAAAACTTGATGTTCATGATCAAAAAAACATCAAACAAACCAAGAACATGCATGCTTGTAAAAAGTTAAATTAAACACACGCATACATATAAAAACCAACAATTGAAAATAAGGGTTTAGAGACAACTTACAAAACAATAGTTAGAAGAAAAAGATCAAACAAGAACCCTAGGTGGGCTGTTTTTGCTGCCGAAATCCAACACCCCCTTTACTTGATCAAACACTAGTTTTCATTACCCAAGTTATTGCAAAAACCCTTGTTTACACATCCTTGTAACACCAATTATCTTCAATTAGATCAAAAACCCTTAGAATCAAAAATCAAATAAATCAAGAATCTTGAAAATTAATCATGCATGGTGGTTTCTTTGTTAGGGATTAATGGGGTTTAATATTGAAGTGATTAAGAGTGATTGTAAGAAGTTTGATGATGGTTTTGATGGTGGTGGATGTTGGAGTCGAAGAACAGAGAGGGAAAGAAAAAAAAAAAGAAGAGTCGACTTATCTTGTGTGTTTATTTTTATAAAATTGAAATTTAGTATATATTGATTTAAGGTAAGAAAAATATGGAGGGGTGTTTGGTTAGGCATATTGTTGGAGTATAATAGACAAAAGGAGAGTGTTTGGTTTTTGGTTTTGATGGAGAAGTAAAAATTTATAAAAGGGGTGTTTGGCTAACTATATGTATTTATTTTTCTAAAAGTTTACATTACATTATTTTGTGTTAAAACACTTAATTAAAATGTTACAAAGTTTGAATGTACTATTTTGACACGGTTTCGGCTAAAACGTGGGAAAATTCGGGAAATACTAAAATAAAAATAATTAAGCTCTCGAAGCTAAAAATATGAAATTGTTGATTTCTTAAATGATGTAACGAATAAATATCCAAGGCACGACGCGGAATTAGTTAAACCCGACAATTTTTGATAAAACAACTAGAAACAAAATTAATGAATTCCATAAAAATTAGTAATAGAATAAGGGGTTGGTTCACGTTGTTAAATATTTAAAATGTAGATTTAAATCGCGTAAGACGTAAAGGTGCAAGGTTTACATAAAATTGGAAAAATTAATTTAGGACTTTTAAAATTGGATTGTAAGGAAACAAAAATGCATAAGAAATGTAGACTGAACATAGTCCAGTCACGGTTGGATTAATTGAACGTGTCATGACGTACGCGGATAACTTCCGACGAAGTTAATTATTAAAAAAAATAATAGAATAGTTAGGTAATTAGAATAGAAAATTTTAATGACATGAAATTACGAAATATCACAGTTGCCCTAAATGGGTCAACACAAAATATTAATCGTTTGTCAAGTCGTGATTTTCTGCTATATAGTGAACACAAGTTCGAAGTTTGATAAACAGTAGGCTAAGTTGTTATACGCCCATAAATTTTGTAGTTGCAGTATTGTATCATGACTAAAATACCGCCTTATTGCTCTAAGCTCATGACACCAATTCGTTAACTGTTGTATCATAAAAATGACAAATTGACAATGCCCTCAAGTAGGTCTTTGCCAGTTACCTATAGCTGTTCAAATATAGTGCGTTTGGCTATCAATCCGGCTAGCACAAGGCTATCCATCCAGCTAACACAAACGGGGTCGTCATCCCCAAATAGATCTATCCACCGTATTCGTGATCACTCACGGTGATTAATGGTTCATGATAGTAAGGGACTTTTGGCAATAGCGGTACTTTGGCAATATTAAGATCAGGAATAGCATACAGTTGTAAAATTCTTGTGCTCATTTTATAGCATGTATCTCCCCCACGGGAATTTATAAAACGTGTAAAGGTGGGGCTATGAACTTACAGTAATATGTAAAAGTTTAAAATACTTGTGAAAGTAAAAGCAGTAGTTGAGCATGTATCTCCCCTAAAACATTTATAAAACAACTATAAAGAGAGTAAGAGAGGGGCTATGACTCACCTTAGTGGAATGGTAGGCAGAGTAAAGTAATGTCATCGCAGAATAGGGGTGGCTCCAAAAGACAACGACACCACAAATGGGTGGGTGAAAACACACGTTATGGAGCTAGTGATCATGTGAGGAATAACGTAGCTCGACTGAGGACCCAAAATAAGGAATCAAGACCAATTCTTGTTGACTTGAAAACTAGTTAAACACTTTGGTTATCTAACCCTTCTCGTACATCAGAAGAACGAAGGGAGTAACAGGTGTTTTAGAGTTGTGTGTTGAACATGAAAGTATGGGTGATGGTACGCATGAAAGGAGATAGGGTGCATGGTTTCCTTCTCTTCTTCTCACAGCTAGCTCCAAAGGACTTAAAATGTTTTGTATAGTGAAAGTTTTTGAATGTGAATTGTGTGCATGCATTTGTACTCGTTTGTATGCATGGGTTTTTAAAAGATTTTTGTACAAGTTGCCTATGCAAATGATAGGATAAGGGTGTGCTAATGTCAAAGAATTTTCTCAAGGTGGGGCATGAGCACATGGGTGTGTAGGAAGATAAGGGGTCAAGTGGTGATAAGATAGATCGAGTATATTACATTTCCAAAGGGTCGGTTTAGTTTTGGAATTCAAGGGCACATGGGTATCTATAAGTAGGAAGAGAATATGGGAAGACAAAAGTAGAAGACAAAGAGTTTTAATGTGAAGTGTCACATTGAAGTCACATGGTTTCCTTATTTTCCTCCTGTTACTATTTGATCCAAAAAGACGGAGACAAGCAAGTAGGACTTTGTTTGTTTGTAAGTGTGGAACATGTATGTGTAAGTAAACTTGAATATCACATGGTTTTGATTTCTTTTGTTCTTGCAAGTCGGTTAGCATAAATGGAAGGGGGAAACAGTTGTGTCATGTAGTAAAATGTATATATAGTACGTTTTGTTTATTAAGGTATAATGAGGTGAAATGTATTATGTAGAAAGCTAGAGCAAGTAAATGTGGGTTGAGTTATTTAGAAAACCCTTGTTAACAAAATGTACGAAGGTATGAAACGTGACATATACGGCTAAGCTTTGAGGTTCGTTTTCCCATTAGACCATTATACTAAGTTTATATTTTTGTTACTCGTCGTTCCTTGATGGGAGCTCAAACGATCTATAAAATATTTGTATATGTTGTTAAGGGAATTTCACAAGTATCGATCCAAAGTAAATGTACTCGAGTCGAATCGCATACTAGTGAAATTAATAAAAGTGATGGGGCCGGATTTAAGCTTTGGGCTTGAATATTTGTTGGGCTCAAGTTTGTGGTCGAAGCCCAAGAATAAAAGGGGTCCGTTTGGTTGGGCCAAGCCCATGGATAACAAGGGTGTGTCGGCCCAAGGTTATAAGCCCAAAACAGCTTATAAAAATGTGTTTATTTTAGTCACGATACGCAAAGCCAGGAAAAGAATCCTCAGGATGCATTAGTTCGTTATTTGGAATAACGGAACACGTATATGGATTTGATTATAAAGAATGTGGACCATGTTAAAATGTCATAAAAAACAAAAATTTAGTCCGTAAAAATGGTTAATTATATCATGACGATAGATTACTCTCGTAATCATTTAAAATTAAGAGGGAAATTTACGGGATGTTATAATAACCTTGACGAACATGCTCTTATAATTTGAACTAGTTATAAGTCCCATGCACGCACGGGGTTTACACATAAATCAAATTTATTTTAAAATTTTGGTTTAGTATATGAACATATAAGAATTTACCCGTGAAAATTGTGATATAAGTACAACTAATAAATAAGTATGAGTTTATCATTATGTATTAATATCTATTAATATTTTGTATAAAATTTTATTGGATGAAAGATTTAACTTTGTTTAGCTAACATAGAAGTTGAGGTTAAGGTTGATGTTGTTGTTGTTGTTTAACTTTAACTATTGATATTATGTTGTACGAAATGTGCAAGTTTAGTAGCACCTAATGAGCGTTGATGAAGTTAAAATATACTCCGTAAAGTTTTTTTAAAATATTTTTCCGGATATCCGTATATAAACTTTAACTAATAATTAAATTAGTCGTTGTTATAAGTACTAACGTGTATATTTAATATCATGTTGTACAAAATGTGTGAGTTTAGTAGCACGAGCGCTTTCGTTGTTATAAGTTAAAATATATCCGTATATAAACTTTTATTTAGTTGACATATATATGTTGAGGTTGATGTTGTTGTTTAACTTTTAACAATTGGTATCATGTTGTACAAAATGTGCGAGTTTAGTAGCCCATAATGAGCTAATGAAGTTAAAATACACTCCGTAAAGTTTTTCAAAAATGTTTTTAGGATATCCGTATATAAATTTTGATGAGCGTGGGATTGCGACCACGCAACAGGTTTTACCTCTCAAGGGATCTTGAGAAGCTTGCAATCCCACCAGGCAGTGTACCTGGTCGGTGTAGTATAGTTAGTGGTAAGTACGGGGGATTGATCGTTCTCTCACAGGGAATAGTGTTCGTTAGGATAGAAAAACTACTCTAAAAGGTATAAAGGTGAAGGAAGATTATTTTTGGATTTTTGTATTTTATGGAAAGCAAGTAAAATCTCGGGTTTTGGAGTAATGGGCGGAATTAGTTGCTAGTCAACTAACCCAAAAACTACAATTGCAAGAAAAATAAAAATAACTAAACTATTGTGGTTGTGAAAACTTATATGGAGACAAATGTGTTTACTTAAACTTCCTTACTCCCTAACTATCTTTTACCGGTTAATTGGTGTATGTATTACTTGCGTGGATGACGGGTGTATTCCTTAACAATTCATGGGGTGGCATACATATCTCCCCAATTCTATGAGCTCTTATCTCCTCCTACAACTATGCGTACACATAATCATAGGGATTGTAAACAGTGACTCATGCGTTAAATACTACCTTAATAACCTAGTTTGCCTTAGTTACATGTTTCTTAAGATGTTCAAGCATGTTACCATATAGGAGTATTGCCAGTTTTCTTAAGCCTAACATTGATGAAACATTCATCCCAACAAAGTAATAACACACCAATCAACCAATAATTAATAGTTAGGTTTCATTAGATCTAAGCAAACACAAGAAAAGTCTAGCCTAGCATGTTAATTGAAAGACAATCATAAGATATAATTAACTAACACATAGACATATTGATTAATTTAAGTGAGGACTTATCTTTAATTGAACATGAAGGTTTCAAGGGTGAAAACCCTTGAAAATACAGCCAAATTCGTCTTTAGGGTTTTTCCCAAACTTGTACCAAAAGTTCCACACTAATGAATGAAAAATAGAAAAATATATATAGATTTTACATTCTGACGGCGTCAGGTTATAGGTTCTGACGCCGTCAGCTCGCCGTCATTAGGGTTCTCGGATGGCCTAGATTTACTTCTGACGCCGTCACTCTTTATTTTGCTCTGGGCCGTCACTCTTTAAGTTAACACCTGGCGGCCTACTTTCTCTAACACCTGACGCTGTCAGGTGTAAACATCTTGTTTTCTTCATAGGGCGTCTAGTGTAATCTGATTTCACTCGTTTGTCAACGTTGGCTGACGGCGTCACCTTGTGACTTTGACGCCGTCAGGTAGGAAATCCAGCTTCTTTTGAGACTTTGTCGTTTTCTTCACTTTTATGCTCCAAAAACGTCCAAATATGCATGTTTTCCAGAATTCTTCTCAAAAGTACCTAAAATGACAAAAGGAACGATTTAGGGCAATATTTGATCACATTTACTCAAATTAGGGCTTAAATGACCCCTTAAAACGGGTACACTTTTCGTCTCATCAAATACCCTTACACTTGAGATTTGCTTGTCCTCAAGTAAATAAGCTTTTATTCCAATCAAAATATGAGTTAGGGGTCATTTAACACAAATTTAAAAGTAATTATAACAAGTAGTCATTCGACCCTAATCATAATAAGCACGGAAATCATACACTAGCACCTCACAAATAGTGTTTGGATACTCTCATCTCTCAAGTGTCATAGAATTATATCTCATAAATAAAAACGGAAAATATCTCTCACTACCTGTCATAGTGAATAGATTACCATAGGCTTGGGAGAGGATCAATTACTCCTCCACTAGGCGCAAGCACCTAAGATAAACTATCAAAGAGGGCTTTCAAAAGGGTTATAATGTAAGGTGTAGGGATATGATAAACACGGTTTGGTTGGAATAAAGGGTATTTTAATGATGGCGAGTTAACTATCATGATCAAATACATGCACTATACAGACTCGACTCAATCTTAAGCTAAAAACAAAATAAAAAAACTTAAAAGAAACATAAAGGAAACGGGATGGTAGTCCGTATGTTTTTTCTACTTTTCTTAGCAACCATGTAATCCATTAGATAATTAACAAAGGGTTTAACAAATGTTGTCACAATAATGCACTAAAGGTGAGTGCATACAAGGTAGGCTTAAGGCGATTTGGGTGTACATTTAAGTGGGGTGTAACAAATTCTCACTTTGAGTAAGGTGCTCAAAGGTCGAAACGAAAAGATAGGCTCGGAGGGGTGTACTAGGGGTATCGTGTACCAAAAATGGGTACAACGCAAAGGGTGTGGGAGAATTACTTGACCAATGTAGCCAAAGTAATTATAACAAAAACACGGGTGTAAAAACAAAGGGTTAATCCTAATGCCTCTTATCATGTAGTAGATCTAACTACACGAATGTAGTCTCACTTGTGGATTTGAGATGGTCCTAACGCAAGTTCTAGAATCTAAGCGCTACCGGTACGAACATTGCCCCCCAATGTTCAAATAGAAGATGTAAAAGTAAATAAAATGAAAGAATGAAATCAAATACTCCCCTGATTCGTTTGATGTGGATAGTGA
>LBNU01015241.1:2793-42388 GCA_014162995.1 Artemisia annua
CGTTTTGATTCCCGCCTGAATGGCCCAGTCCAGTTCTGTTGTCCAGGCCCAACAATATATAATCAATATACTATCATTGATTGCATTATGTACAATACTTTTGAAGCATACATTGGGTAAATATAAAATTTTCATGTTTTTGTTGGGGAAATTATAAATCGAAAAATTTACTTATAGAGCAGCGACAAAGTGATTTTCCTGATTGTAGTTGCACTGTTGAATAAAAGCTAACTTACACCACACTGATTCATATTTTTTGGATACCGCTATGAATCTTTAAAATTTCACTAATGAACGAGTCGATATCTGTTTGAGCAGACCCCCCTTCTGCGATTGCTTGTCCACAAATCTTCTTCACATCTTGTGCCCGTTTCCACATCTCTTTCCCCTCTTCGCTTTCTCGGTCCATAGAAGTTCTTATGAGTTTCACAATTTCTTCTCGACTAACCAAAATATCATCATTGATCCTCACCCTCTTACCCATTTTCCAATCATCCACAATCATCTTACTATTCGGAACTTGATCCCAAAATATCGGAAAAGTGAGCATTGGCACCCCAGAAAATGCACCTTCTTTCGTCGAACTCCACCCACAATGTGACCAAAATGCTCCTATGGACCCATGGCACAAAACTCTTAATTGGTCACACCAAGGTATAACATACCCTTTTTCGCCATTTTCTTCTTTATACCGAGATGGTTCACCACGTGTGATCCACATGTATCGTACACCACTTTCATGCACACCAGCAATTATTTCTTCCAATTGGGCATCTGAGACCGAGAGAAAACTCCCTTGTGAAATGTATAACACAGAAGCCTCGGGTTGATGGTCTAGCCATTTTATGTAGTCCGGGGTGTTTTGGTCATTTTGCACCTCGCTAAAATTATAGTAAGGAATTGCAGGCCCGATAGCATATATGGGTGTGCAAAGCTTAGACTTAAAGGCATTGATGGCTTGTGCTTCAAGCTCGTAAATTGACACGAAAAGAAGAAACTGAGCTTTGGTCGCCATTGAAACGGTTTGTAAAGCTATAGGCATAACTTCTTTGCCCTTGCCATTGAAGCATGTCACAAGATCAGCTACACGAATTGGAGCGACACCAGGAAGGTAATCTACTACTTCTTCAACCTTTTCTGCAAACATTTAGTTTAGTACCCTCAAAATTTTCTATATAATCAATTAATCACAATAACAAAAACTCGTTGTGTTACTGAAATTAGTATTACCATTCATTCAAATGCTATGAGGACGAAATAATATTTTCATACACACCTGAGAAATTATCTCCAACATGGCCATTTTTGACAAGGAGATCGTAATGATAAGTCATGGAAAATACTGTCGCCGACATAGGAAACAAACTCGCAACAGGAATATTCATCCTTTTGCCAACATTTAATACCCAACTAAGGTAACTATCGTATATAAATACACTTATTGGTACTTCCATCCGGTGGAGCAACTCCTCCACCGGATGCTCCATTTTTGTTTGTGTAGCATTCATGAACTCTTTGAAATCCGCAGCCCGGTTCACTTCTGATGGGATGACATTGGGGATGGTAGCAAAATGGATATTGTCCGGTTTGGGTTCAGACCCAATGAAGCCCAACCATTCTTCAGTAACTATAAATGTTATAACAAAGTCAAAAGGTCTGCAATTAGCAATGATCTTGCAAAGATTCATCATGGGGTTTATGTGGCCTCTACCGGGGTATGGTATCGCCACTACATGGCAGCCGCCAGAGTCTACCCGATCCATGAGTGACTAGTGGCTGGAGGGAGTTTATATACGTTACCTTATCTTTATCGATATATCATTTTCTCTAGCATCATATATATCATCCATACCATATAATCAAATAATCCTATATACCCCACTGAAATCTACATTTGTATTAGTAACTAAAATACAAGGTTCCTGTCTCTAAACATGACAAAATTTGCAAAATATCAATTTGTTTTTAGTATATGTTGTTTTTTTGCCTTGAAAACATGAAATGTGACTAATATGCTGTTGAGAAACTATGACACGACACTCTAAATTGGTCACACCAAGGTGTCAATCCTAATTTAACACATGGTAACAATAATCTCCTGAAATTGTATAACACATAAACCTCGAGTTAATACGAAAAAACAGTCTGACATGATTAAGGGAGTATTGTAATTTTTTCATGAAGTCATGAACTAATCATCATATCTGTCTATTTCTAACTGGGTCGAAATTGTAGAGATATTTTGGTCATATTAGATGTTAAAATTCGCTAGCTCCACGGTTTGAGGGTTATTTTGATGATTTACATGAGCAGTTCAACTAATCGAACGCAATAACTAACTAACACGAAGTAATAAACTTTAATTACCCCTTAACATCCTTTGAATTCCATATAAACCTTATTTGAGACAATATTACTTTAAGAGAATAAGAGATCACATGTGACATGTGGTCCTAAGTTTTCAATTTTTGAAGAATTCAAATTTGGATTCCCTTCTTTTGGAGCTTAGCTAGCTTCTATCAAGTCTAAATGAAAAGTCTTCAAATTTTATATCTTTGAAATTTTATACATGAGATGTGTCTAATTATCAACACTCATAAATGTAACTTGATACAGTGGTTCTTTATTCTTTTGAGTTTTGATATTTTTAACTTTTTTAAACACACTACAAGAACTGCTATGGTGATCCTGTGAACATTCAAGTTTATGTTTAAGTGATCGAACTGTCTATTAGTTCTCAGGCATTAGCAATAATATAAGCTAAAGTAGTGAGTAACATAGTCAAAAACACAAATTCATCCATTCATTTAACTCCATGATCATTGTGCTTCTTAAGTTCACATCATGGTATAGGCTAAATTGCTAATAACATCATAAGCACTGTTCTAACATGATTTATTTATCATTTACGACTCAATAAGATGTCGCTAATGAATGAATCGATGTCTGTTTCAGCAGAACCTCCTTCCGTGGTCGCTTGTTGGCAAATCTTCTTGACTTCAATTACGCGTTTCCTCATTTCTTTCCCCTCTTCGCTTTCCCTGCCCATAAAACTCCGTATAAGTTTCGCAATTTCTTCTCGAGTGAGCAAAGTATCCTCTTCAATCTTTACCCTCTTTCCCATTTTCCAATCTTCCACAATCATCTTACTATTTGGAACTTGGTCCCAAAATATTGGACAAGTCAGCATTGGCACCCCGGCAAAAGCACCTTCTTTAGTTGAATTCCACCCGCAATGTGACCAAAATCCTCCAATGGAACCATGGCACAACACTTTTAATTGGTCACACCAAGGAATAACTAGCCCCTTTTCCTTATTTTCATTTTTAAACCGAGATGTTTCCCCACGTGCAACCCACAGGTATCGCACATTGCTATCATGTACACCAGCAATGATTTCTTCCAATTGCTCATTTGAGACGGATAAATAACTCCCTTGTGAAATGTACAATACTGAAGCCTCAGGTTGACCATCTAACCACTTAATGTAATCAGGTGTACATTGGTCACTTTGCACATCATTCAAATTGAAGTAAGGAATACCTGGCCCAATAGCGTAAACAGGTATGGAAAGCTCCGATTTAAAGAAATCGATGACTTTGGCTTCAAGCTCATAAACAGATACAAATAGAAGAAACTGAGCTTTGGGCGCCATTGAAGTGGCTTCCACAGCTACTGGCGTAACTTGTTTACCCCTCCCATTGAAGCCTGTCACAAGATCAGCCACCCGAATTGGCAGTACTCCTGGTATATAATCTACTTCTTCATCAATTTTTTCTGCACAAATTTATACAATCATACTAGTAAACAACATTTATCTTTTCCACACCATAATGTTTGTTATATTTAAATTTGCTCCTAAACTAGTTTTATTCTTTCTTCTTTTCCATTTCTGAATAAGTACAAATTAATGAGAACCAATCATTTTTTTTTTTAGTTTTGAGACATAGAAAAGTGATGTAGAAATCACCTTCCATAATATATACGGCCTCAACTTTCTTGCACCCCTAGAAAAAATAATAATAATGTGGTATAACTTTTAGTAATATTACCTGAGAAATCATCTCCAACATGACCATTTTTCACGAGGAGATCGTAATGGTAAGTCATGGAGAACACACTGGCCGACATGGTAAAAAACGACGCTATAGGAATACCCATCCGTTTGCCTAAATTTAATACCCAATTAAGGTAAGTATCATATATGAGTACATTTGTTGGTACTTCCATCCGGTGGAGCAACTGCTCCACCGGATGTTCCATGCTTGTTTGTACGGCATTAATGAACCCGGGGAAATCCTTAGCCCGGCCCAGCTCTGATGGGAGGACATTGGGTATGGTAGCAAACCGGATGTTATCCGGTTTAGGCTCGGACCCAATGAAGCCTAGCCATTCTTCTGTTACAATAAATGTTATAAAAAAGTCAGAAGGACGACGTAGAGCAATGATCTTGCAAAGATTCATTAAAGGGTTGATGTGGCCTCTACCGGGGTATGGTATCGCTACCACATGGCATGGACCGGAGTTTGCTAGATCAGCCATTAAGAATTCGAGTTTGAGTTCGAGTTTGAGAGTTTAATTAGAAGAATGAATGGCGTATGGAAATTGGGTGGTGGTCTAATTATAAAGGTCGAACCAAGGACACATGAATAATGGTGTCGTGCATGTTATAAAACGTGAAACTTGCTAGCTTTCATATCTCAGCAATCATTTCATTTACTTATAAGGCTAAACCTTTTCACCCTTAATTTGTTCATCAAGGAAATTATTTGGTTCGTGCTCAATTTATGTTTGTTCATTAAAAGATAAGTCCCATATTTTTATTCAGGTTACCAACTATGGATGCTCACTTTTAGAACTTCACATTTTATGAGCTAATAAAGTTTAATAATGTACACGATAGTAAATTAGTAACCAAATAATGGTTTGCTACCATTACAAATTAGCAGCACCAAGTGATATTCACATATGATACGATAAATACAAGAAAATGTGCATAATGTGATGAGGGGACAACTATTTTGCTTTACGATTTGAAATGTAGTCAGTCATGCATTTATCACCTTAGATTTATTACCCAATCAAAAAAATTATTCTCTTTCATTCTTTCTGCCCTTATTTAACTATTTTTAAAAGGTCTTAAAATGTGTCGATCCTTACAAAAAAGGTGTTACCAACGGATACGACTCCTATACAGAAAAAAGTCATGATTATCACTTTACTAAGGAATCATGCTTATCGACCCTCGAAGTGTTACTCGATAGGTTTTTAACGTTTTCATTTTTGTTTTCTTAATTGCTAATTTTCTGCTTATAATTTACGGAGTACTTTAGACTCTAAATGCTAAATCTTCTCACCAAAACCTCCTACTTATCCTGCTACCTACAAGATTCTGACAAGTGTCACAACTGACGGTTTAGATACAGAGAGAGAATGAGTGGGAAAAAATATATATAATATTATTGTGCGTGTGGGAAGATTATTGTATGAGGCTTTAGCAATACTCTTTACTTTAAGATGAAATGACGTAAAACGCGAAAATGAATTTCGATAAAACTGAAATCAAAGGATAACTTTAATCAAAGGGTAACTTAATAAAAAAAACAATGATTAAACCTCAAAAAAGAATAATTAAAACCTCAAACAATGATTAACCTAATAAAAGACACATTTTTATTAATAACCAAATATCAAATGATATATTAAAATAATAACGAACTCTATATTTTTAGAAAAAGGTATATTAGAGAAAAATAAACATAAATAAAATAAAACGTCCATAATAAACAACTCTCAAAACTGGCCGAAGTAAATCCATTGCGGTGCAATGAACACTCACTTTGTTGAAACTCTTTCATTGCGGCGCCCCTGGGTTTTGGGGGGCACAACAACTTTCTTGCATCACCCTTGGATGTTCAGAGGCAAAACAACACCGTTTTCTTTGTCTTGTTTCGCCTGTCACATGCTCATTGCTTCGCGTAACCTTCTACAAGTTCTTCTATTCGATCTTTGTCCTCATAATAAAAACATAACTTTTTGCATCCGGGAGAAAGAATCTAATGTAAATTATAGACAAGTCTCACTTTTTCCTTTTCTATATACGACTTTTTTTAGGTTTATCTCTTGTAAATATAAACAAAGAAGTCAAATGAAACTACACTAATTTGACAAGGCAAATGACATAAAAAGCTAAACTAGCAGGGTACCCACGCTATTCGGCGGCGGGTACCATGTGACTAAATTTTCTGGCAATGCGATGTTATTTTTTCATACTTTTTTAACAACTAATTTACAAATAATAATAACTTTAGTTAAGATAGTAGAGTAAGGATCAAATGAGAAATATAATTAAGATGAGAAGAATAAGAAGAAACCACAACCACAAATATTAGATGCATACTCTAAGATAGTAATGTAATTCTAAGTAGTTAAAAGGTTATGTGATTGTCAAAAGTTTATAGATGGTTTAAACAGGTTGTGTTAATTTAGAGGGTTGTTACAAGTTTACAAATTTAATACTTAATTTTCTAAATCGTTTATTTGTGCGTATACAACAAGCTATTGAATTTCCGCAAGTGTGTAGGCTGAATTTTTGAGCCCTTTTTATTTAAAGAATGGTCTAAATAATTTATACAGTAGTATAGATTAATTTATAGACAATCTTAATTAAATGAAGGTAATCAAATAATCTTTTTCTCGTATTAAACTTCTTGTCTTTCTAATTGAATATGTTTCTATACTTACGATTAAATATAACTGTTAAGTTTCATCATTTATGCCAAAATGCTCACTGATTCACATCAAATTGTATTATAGAAAGATTAATGAGCTGACATATATTTATCCAACTTTCATGTTTTCTCAAATTAATTGTCACTACTAAAGTTATATAAAGAGGTTTGATCGAATTTACCATATTATCATTACTTGAAATTATTTTAATTTCTAAATGAAAAAATGTAAATTAATTCGTAATGATAACACTGTTATTTTGCAAAAAACTTTGCTAATGAGAGTTTTTAGAGTTGTAATTAAAGATATATTTTTAATTACATAATCACTGTAAATGATTATGATTGGATAAAAATCTACAAAAAGGTAGAAACAATCGTTGTTAAGGCTGACCACAGAGGGCCTGAATATATTCGGTCGAAGGCTTCTGTGACCGAATTGCAATTCGGTCGACACCTCTGTTGAGGTTATTTTGCAAATCGGTCGACGGACGAAAAATGTGNAATTCAACAAACTTCTCACCCATATTTACCAATGTCTATGGATTCTTACGAGCTATTGTTTGGTTCTTCGTCTTCCGACGAAGATGAAGCTATGAGTGAGTTTGTGGAGTTTGCGGAGTATGCTTGGAACGCTTATCAAGCATTCAAGCCAAGAGTTTCACGAAGGCACATATCTAGGGATCATGAGGGTGCTCATAATCGTTTAGTTGAAGCATACTTCTCCGAAACTCCACGGTTCGACGAAAGAACATTCACTCGGCGGTTCCGAATGAGCCGAGAACTATTCACACGAATTGTTAGAGAGGTAACCGATTATTCTCCTTATTTTCAACAAACTAATGATTGTAGGGGCGTACCTGGTATTAGCCCGTTGGTCAAGTGTACTGCGGCCATTCGTCAATTGGGATACGCGGCCGTTCCAGATTCTCTTGACGAGAATCTGGCTGTGGCCGCAACAACATCCCGTGAATGTCTCCGTAAGTTTTGCAATGTTATCATTGAGTTATATGCTGATGAGTATTTGCGAAAGCCCGTGTATTCTGACCTTGAAATGGTATTAGATCTGGGAGAGCACCAGACCCTGAATTCCAGGCTAACGATGTAGAATATAAAAGGGGATATTATCTTACTAACGGGATATATCCACAATGGTCGGTTCTTATTAAGTACATTTCAAATCCTCCGACGGGTGACGAAAAAAGAATATTGTATAAAAGAAAGCACGAAGCAGCAAGGAAAGATGTGGAACGGGCTTTTGGTGTGTTGAAGAAGAAGTGGAAAATGCTTAAAGTTCCGGCTCGAGGGATGTATAAAAACGATCTCCGAGATATTATATATATATATATGTATCATATTACATAATATGATTATTCAACACAAGCAGCGGGCGATATGTCCTACATGGTTCTAAGAGGAGGTCCACCGTCCACGTCCACCAACCACACGATCCCTTAAGAACATTTGAAGAATCTTTACAAGTTACTCAGGAGCTCGAGAACGCATCAACTCATATAGACTTAAAATCTGATTTGGTTGAGCACATTTGGAGAAATCGTAGAAATCATCGGCTCCCTCATGACAATGAAGACGAAGATGTGGACGATGAGGATGAGGAGGCTGAAGACGATGAAGAATTTCTGTGATCTTTTTAATGTTATTTCAGTTGTATTATGTTTAAGTTTTTAATTTAATATTGTAACGTTTCAATTTCGTATCGTTTATGTAACGTTAAGGTTTTTATTAATAAAATTTAAGTTTGTGTTAAAAATGGTTTTTTTTTTTAAAAAAAATAAAAATAAAAAATGATGATGCAATATGGGTCACCACTGTGGGGAGAGAGGCGAATATAGGTTGAGGAGAGAGAAAGCTGAGGTGGCAGCCGGAATAATGATGCAATATAGGCCACCACTATGCCTAGCCTTATGTTCGTTTACATTGTTAGTCCATTTGACTGCTTTCCTTACACCGTTAGTCCTTGTTATGTTTACAATGTTAGTCATCGAGTTATTTTTCTCATATTTTTAGTCCTAACATGTATAAAATTTGGTTTAAATATATAAAATTAAATGTGTTTGTACTAAAGAAAAATAAAATTAAGACCCACAAACTCTAATAACATATTTAGCAGAGAAAAGTGTTTTTCAGAATTTGTGTTATATGAATGTTATAAAGTAAAAACTGACATGCGACGCTTATAGCGTGCGCTATAACTCAATGCATCACCACTCTTCTTAGCAAAACTCAAAAGTTAATAGTAATATTTATAATTAGGTTAAACTGTATAAAACTCAAAAGTT
Organism: Artemisia annua; assembly: GCA_014162995.1. Lineage (NCBI taxonomy): Eukaryota > Viridiplantae > Streptophyta > Magnoliopsida > Asterales > Asteraceae > Artemisia > Artemisia annua. Next base: position 11,825 of record LBNU01015241.1, read on the forward strand.
AATAGCAATATTTTTATTTATGTTAAACTGTATTATTTTTGTTGAGAAAAATATTATTTTAAAACGAAACCATTAATGTGCGTGCGATGCGAACACCTGTCATTAGGAATGACAATAAAACCCGAACTCAACGGGAAAACCCGAAACCAAAACTTTTTGAGGTGATGCAGGGCATGCTTATCGGGTTGTGAGGCGGGTTTTAAAGCCTTAACGAGATTCTTATTGGGTTTGGGGCAGGAGTGGGGCACAACATCCCGGCCCGAAACATATATATACATATACAAATATCTGTTACATAATATATTTTCTTAGTATACGTACTAAAAATATAATTCTCTAATCTTCTTAGTTTTTATATTTGTAATATTGCAAATTGTGATCATAGATACTTGTTTTGTGTCTTAATATTTTAAAAAAGTTGTGATTTATGACGCGGGATAGTTATTTATGTTTAATACTTGTGCTGAAGACTTCATGAGGGCACTGCTGAATTTGTTATTAAAAGGTTCTCCATATTTCAAGTTATTACATAAAATCATATTGTTAATAGCGTAAAAATAATTATAAACATAAAATNAAAAGGCAACTTGATACGATCCCCGATGAGAAATGGGACGGGTTTGAAGAAGCATGTAGCCTCAACAGGATGCCCCGATAAAATTACCGATAAAAATTGAGACAGATTTAAGGATGATTGTAATTGGGTTTGAGAATGGTCGCCCGCACCAAACCCGCCCATTCCCATTCCTACCTATCATAAACCCTGACATAGTGACATGCAAAAACACAAAAACCCTGCAACAACACCTTACACACACACAAACACTTTCAGTAGGTGAAAAAAACACAAAAATGAACCAAACAACAAACTACATTCCAGCCCACTTACTCAACCTCCAAATCAAACACGCCTTGTCATCACCACCACCACATTTCACCATCCAGTCACTCATCATCCAAAACCAGTACCTTTCCCAACAATGCTCCAAGACGACAAACGAGCTGGCTTCAGCTCAGGAGGAGCTCCGCCACCTCACCATGGTCGCCGGAGGAGCTGAAGCGGCGGCGCGTGAGGTGCACGCGCGGTGGGAGAAGATGGAGAGTGAGGTGAAGGCTGTTGAGGAGATGAGAGGTGAGCTGGAGGAGAAGTTGGGGGATGTGGAGGAGCTGAAGAAGGAGGTTGTGGAGAAGTGGAGGAAGGTTTGGGATGACATGGCAGAGATGGAGGTGGAGGTGGATGTGGAGGCGCGGAAGGTGGAGGGTGTCAAAGGGGAGATTGAGAGGTTGCGCAAGGAGATTCGAAGAGGAAGGTAGTCATTTTGTAGATGTTTTCCGCGTTTTATTTANTAGTGATTATGTTATATGAATAAACAGGCGTAGGAGATATTTAAATAGTGGCGTAGTAGATATTTTAATAGTGGCAGTCTCTGAGAGTCTGAGTTTTTCGAGGTCCTGAGCGGAAACTTATGGCTAGTCACCTATGGTGGTGGAGTGCACCACGCGCCAAGGGTGGATTTTTTGCACTTGTTTGGTGGTCTCCACCACCGAATAATTTTTTTATTTTTTATTTTTATTTTGTATGTGTGTGGGTGTTTGTTTGTGGGGTATATTGTAAGGTACTATGAAGCAGGGTATTTTTATATTTTTTTGTTTGGCGGCGACCATAGCACCAATTTGGTGGTGGGTCTGGTAGCGTGTTGAATGGTAATGTGACGCTGACGTGGAGGAGGTGGTGGGTTTGGTGCCCAGTCTAAGTGAGGCTTATGAATAAATGCTAAATAAAAAGTGTCATAATTTTTTTTCAAAAAATATATGCATCAGGAAAATACAACTGAGATTCGATTTGTTTAGGTTTGAAGGTGTGATAATGAGATAAGGGAAATTCTGACTGTTTAGCGATTTATGTGTCAACTAATTTGATAACGAGCTTCAATTTGTTGCGGTTACTTTAAACTGATTACTGTAAATGGTTAGGAAGTATCACTGTAGCCGAACAGTTGGAAATGGTTGCCTGTGGTTTAAAAACATAATTATCAGTTTCACTTGTAAGACGTAATGCCAAACGCCCCGTTAAACCATAATGATATTGATTCTTTTTAAGGTCAAACTGAGCTTTTTTGAGGTCTGTTTTTAGTAATTCTGCCATTTATCTGTAGCGTGGATGTCTGTTGGTGTTTTAACCATGTATTTCTGATTAGAGATGAATATTTGCCTATTTGGACTGATGCTTACATTAGGAAATGTTTTACTTAAAGCTTCTGTGTAGTTAATGAGTAAGTGGTCTTTTTGATACTTAGGGTGAACGATAACTAAAGTCAATTAATATAATGGTGTTGGGTTACTGTTGATCTAGAAGAGGTTATAAGGCATAAAAGTTCAATGGTTTATGTTTTCTGAATAATTAGTACATCGTTTTAGAATTTGTCAAGATTCTTTCAGAAATGTGCGCAATGAGATTAGAGGTGTCTGCAATTTCCATATTGGATGAGTTGATAAGCAAAGCCATGTGCAATGTAACATGTTTGAGGTCACTCAAGCTTGTTAAGTGATGTCAAATTGACCGGGAATGTGAGAAAATGACTTTTGAACCCAAATCAAGGAATATATTTTAAGGTTGAATTGTTTCTTGAAGAATAATTTGAATTAGAATCTCAAAAGGATTAGTTTTTGGTTTGAAGTCTTAAATACATGGGATGACGTTACTTATGGAAGGGTGCCATGTTCATATCGGGTGCATATAGCCATATAGGATGTGATACTCATGCGATACACGTTTATCTAATTTATCTTTTATATGATGAACCAAGCAAATAACGATATGGTTGACAATGGTGTTAGGTGGCAGAGGTGGTGATGATGATTGGTAAGATCATAATATTATCTTCATGTAATCATGATTGTTGCTAGACTTTGACTTTCATTGCCTGTGATATAGTTCTTTATAAATTGGTATTCATTAAGATGTTCCTTTTCATAAAAATAGGTTGATTAGTAATTGGTATATGTTTAAATACCTCCCTGTTTTCTTGTTAATTTCTCTTTTACCTTATAGAGCATATAATACACGATTTGTATGCGTGATGGTGAATTTGTGGAGGGTGTCTATCCATGCTTGAAAAGCATTGTAAATTGTATATGTTTGCACAAACAAAAGTGAAGTGTTTGGCCTAGAGGGTAAAAAATTCTACCAGTAACTAGCGAATTCGCGTGGTCTTAGATTCTGGTGATTTGGTAGGCGATACTAGTCATCACTCCATATTGTATTTAGTATTTTAGTTGACCCATTAATAATTGTGCATGTGTAGTTTGGACAATATGTAATACTAGCAGGATAAAGATTAAAGTACAAATTTGGGCAATCTCCATCATGCATTAGTTTTTTTTGAAATACAGTCTGCTTATTTGTGTGATTTTGAGTTTTGATCTTCGGGAACAATCGTGTATGCAGGGCAGCAATTGAGCATGAGAAAAGGGTGTATGCCTGTAACATTGAAGTTAGCAAAGCAATGGAGAAGTGCAAAACCGATTTGGCCGAAAAACTCAAGAAGCTGAGAGTGGAAGTGGTTTATGCAGCCAAAAGAGCAAGGGCGGCAGCTGCAGTAGAAGGAGCTTTATATTTAGGCAATTTACTATTCCTATAACTATTTTCTTTCGTTTATAACTTTATTAGGGTCGATTAGTAAAACTTGAAATTGAATTGTTCAAAACAGGAAATGAATGTGGGAATTCTGAGATGGGTAACCCTGCCATGGCTGCAGCAAACCCAGGTAGTCGACTTTTTTAGATTGGTTTCCTTCCCTTTCCTGAGATGTACTTATATTCGACTATTAAATTGTGTTTGAATGTGTTAAAACAGGAACATGATGTTGAAATCCTGAGATAGGGTCACACTATGCTGTTTTGAGGTATGTGATGAATAACTTTCTACTTCCTTTCCAATGCTTCGCATAAATTGTGTTTCAATTTTCACTTCTATATAACACTAAATGTGTTGGACACGTGCACATATTGTTTTTTGCATACGGGTCAGTTTGTCAAACTGCAATAGTCATTCGTTTTGGGAGAGTAACTAAAGATTCCTTGTGCTATTGCTGATTCTAAAAAGGTAGTATCATTTCCACATAGCACCTGCTATTCACAGAATAAATAAAATTTTAATTTCTTGTCATATATAATATATTTACATACCTCAATTAAGCACAACAATTTGAGGGGGTCACTTGCACCTTGCAAAGTTGCAAGTGATGAGATAATTGGGTATATATACGTGCATAGGTTAAAATTATTGTACAGTGAAAATTCTCATGGTGGATCTATAGGTAAATCCGGATTGAGCTATTCTACAAATCTATTTCCGTATCCAAAGATTTTTTTTTTGGTTAACCATGGTTTCCGATCTTTTGGCCGACTAATCCACGGGATTTGAACCCACCGCCACACAGACTCAAACCGGGTAAAGCCTTCCCTTTTCAGGAGGTTGGCGTGGCCACTTGAGGGTTGTTTAAGTGTACTTAAGAATGAAGGTATTTTTTTTAAGGTTGATATGCATCTGATACCAGGTCTGTTTTTTTTATGTTTTCCAGGTTAAAGGCTAAGTTGATCCTAATATCATTTTTGAAGAATAGTTAATGGTTGGTGATCATATTACAAAAATTACCGTATAGCTAATGGTTGGTGATCATATTACAAAATATACCGTAGATACATATGGATACAATCTGATCTCTAAATTCAAGTTTGAGGGCCTAGAAATTTTGTGAACTAAAAAAATGAAGCAGAATTTTTGATTTTGGGAACACATGTGTCTTGATGCTTATTGCTTAAGAATATTTAATGACAAGTGTCTCATAATACGCTTAGATACTTGGGGAAGGTACAGTTTGTTTGATTAGGAAGCTGGTTCAAACTGATCTAATCAGTTTATGGTTTGTATTTGGTTGTACAGATGAGATTGGATTTTCATTACATTAACCGGCTTTAGTAGGTCAAAAATTACTTATGTGACGCTTTCCAATAGTTTGCATTGTAAATTCTTTACATTCTAAAAACATCCCTTAGGGTTGTTAACGCATAATTCCCAAAAGATTGTCTTAACTAAATTTTCGGGAATTAGTGGTGAACAACAACCATAAGGGGTATTGTTAGCAAAACCCAAATAATAAACAAGAAGTAGGTAGTATGTCTTGCCTATCTTTATATCTTACTCTTGTTTTCTCAAAACAACCTATATACCAACACAATAATAAAAACTGCCAAACTGTTCAAAAGCTCGAGAACTCCTATGCAAGAATTCTAAGATTGCATACGCAGAGAAGATATATGAAGAAACCTACAATGATTCTAAGCGACTCACCCCGTCCTTTCATATAACATAGTTTCTCGTCTGGGCATAATTTGGTTTGCCAGAAAAACAAGCAAATGTAACTTAATCCTGTAAGTAGGTCAGATATGATAGAATTCTCAAAAGTGGCAAATGTGCATAAATACACCTTGACAAAAGACAATTACAAACATACTGCAATACTGACTTACTAACCCAGGGTGTGCATTGGTATATAACCGCAACGAAAGATACCAAACCTGAACCCTATCAAATGTTGGTTCTGTGCGGCCCAGTATAGAACCATTTCGGTCACAAACCTACGCGAGAAGTAACTCGGTCACAAACCTGCCTAATTGATGTCTTATACAAACAAATAAAATTGTCCTTTCCTAAGCCGAACAGGAATAGGGCGTGACCGAGTACTGACCTAACCTACCCCGGTCCAATCAATTCCAAAGATTTGAACCGTATTTTGTATACACCCGAGTAATAAACTAGCCACTTACTGGGGGCATTGCTAACAAATGCTCATAGCATTTGAAAACATACTTTTAACTTGATTCTAGGTATGTTCTATCTATAACACTCCAAAGTGATCAATTGGCTATCTGGTAGATGATTAATATATAGAAAGTTAGGTCAATAAGTCATATTCTTCATATGCTGTTAAAGTTTTGTACACAAAGCCATTAATAAACAAATTGGTCAATTGATCCAGGCTAACCAACTAAGCTTAGATGACTCAAGTCGACTCTACTTTCGGTCTAGACCATGCTAAGCCAGGCAAAACTTGGTTATAGTTGATGCATGCATGATCATGATTAAACATCAATTATTTGGGCAATGGCAGCTCACTGGAATACCATGTGCTCATGGGTTTGCAGCCATTTACTTTTTACATAAAAACCCAGAGATGTATGTTTCTGATTGGTATAAGACGCCAACCTTCGGATCACTGTTTACAATCATTTCATAATCCCCCTAACTGGAATGTTGCAATGGCCTACCACCAATTACCAAAAATCGTTGCCTCCAATTGCTAGAAGGCCACCGACCAAAAGAAAAAGGGACGCTAGTGAACAAAATGATAAAAATAGGAACAGACTTAGTAGGGTCGGCAGAATTATGCATTGCAAGAAGTGTGGTAAGGAAGGACATAATCGTGCATAATGTGATAAAAGGAGTGCCACATATACTGATGGAGCTACTGATGGTTCAACTACAGTATTAACAATGATGGACCAACTGCTGTTAATGACTATTCAAATGCAACAATTACTAAAAGTAAAAGTAAAGGTGGTTCTAGAGGTGATTCAAGTGCTAGAGGTGGTTCGAGAGGAACAGGTGGCTCTATGAGTAGAGGTGGCAAAGGTGTTACAAGTAGAGGTGGCGGTGCAAGAACAAAGGGGAGGGGGTGATGCAGCAAACTATCTTTTTTGCTTTCTATTTAGGATATGTTTAATGTAATCCTACTTATAGTACAACGCGTCTATGCTAGTCTATATATACCATGAAGGGTAGGGAATTACATTGTATCATTGAAGTTTTAGAGTTAAGATTTCTTCAATAAAAAAGTATTGTGTGTTACTTGGCAATTAGTCTTTTTCTTTTCCTGTGCAACATGTTCTGGTCTGTAACCTGTGTTGTGCTTCCAGCTTAGTGTCGTGCAACGATTAAGTTTATCAAGATGTTGAGAGGCTGGTTCACTAAAAAGATACAACCTAAAGAAAAGATACAACCTAAAGAAAAGACACAACCTAAGAAAAGATGCAACCTGACAAAAAGATAAAACCTGAAAAAGTAGAATCCTGTAAAAGACTCGAACCACCACAAGAAAAGATGCAACCTGAAAAAAAGATAAAACCTGAAAAATTAGAATCCTTCAAAAGACTCGAACCACCACAACCTTACAAATTTTCGGAAAGAGTTAGAGGAACTGCGGTGGGTATTGATATCGGGACAACATACTCTCGTGTGGCTGTCTGGTCTGACAAGCACAACCGCGTTGAGATCATTCCTAATAAACATGGTAACAAGAGTACTCCAGCATGCGTTGCTCGGGATGGCACACAATTCTTGGTAGGTGAGGCGGCGGGAAAAATTCCAATCACGACTGACTCTGCAAACAGCTTATTTGGTATGTTCATCCGGTTAACAACCCTTCATTTAGTATACACTTATCCTTTCTCTAGCTGTTGAACTTTCTANAATAAACATGGTAACAAGAGTACTCCAGCATGCGTTGCTCGGGATGGCACACAATTCTTGGTAGGTGAGGCGGCGGGAAAAATTCCAATCACGACTGACTCTGCAAACAGCTTATTTGGTATGTTCATCCGGTTAACAACCCTTCATTTAGTATACACTTATCCTTTCTCTAGCTGTTGAACTTTCTAATCTTTGGTTTTATGCTGATCTACTTATTTATGCTAAATTGTTAATTTGAAGCAGATTAAACATTTTTTATGTATATATTGCTACTATATTGTCGTCGTCTTGTTATGTACATTCCTTACAACTAAAATTCCTCTTGTATGTATGAGAAAAAGGAGTCATGGAGTTACATTCTACAAAAATAACTAACCATGTTGGAGTAGGAATATGAGCACATGTTTAACTTTTATCAGATTTATTTGATGAAATTCTTACTAAAAATTGGTTATATAGTAAATGTTTAAGCCATCTTGTTAATAATATCAAGGAGCGAGGTTGTTTACCTTTTTAAAGTTTTTCTTGATGAACTTCTTACTAAACAATGGTATATATATATATATATTTTTTTTTTTTTTTTTTTTTTTTTTTTTTTCTCCCCTAACTTTCAGATGTTAAACGTTTAATGGGAATCAGATTCAATGATGGTAGAGTGCAGAAGAACAATGAATCATGACCTTTTAAGGTAATTGAAGGACATATAAAAAGGCCAGTGCTTGTCTTTAAACATGAATCTGGGAACAAGAGTTTTACATGCGAACAAATACATTCCATGATTTTAAAAAAGACGCTGCTGAAGCATACCTTGGAACAATAGTCACACATGCAGTAATAACTGCTCCTGAGTATTTTAGTGACAAGCAACGGAAAGCAACCTGGGAGGCTAGTTCACTGGCTGGCATCAAAGTTATGCGTTTGATTGATGAGCCAACATCAGCAGCAATTGCCTATGGTTTAGATACACGCCTAGATTTATACTGTCCTGAAGAGAAAAATGTTGTTATCTTTGATATATGGGTGGAAAAAGATTTGACGCATCAATTGTCAATTTGAACAAGGCTGGTTTCATTAGTGTTAAATCCTCAAGCGGTGACCCTCATATGGGTGGTGATGATTTTGACAAGTTGATTGTGAACTATTGTGTCCAAGAATTTATGGATAAAGAAAAGAGGGACGTGACAAAGAATGCAAAAGCAATGGAGAGATTAAAAGTTGCATGTGAAAAAGCAAAGAGGGATTTATCATTCGCAACTCAAACATCGACTCCTTGTACAAGGGAATTGATTTTTCGATTAGATTCAGCAGGGAAAAATTTGAGGAGCTAAATGCCCATTACTTTAAAGAGTGCATCGAACATGTAAAACTTTGTTTGAGGGATGGGAAAATGGACAAGAAAGATGTCGATGATGTAGTTATTGTTGGTGGGTCAACGTGGATTCCCAAGGTACAACAAATGCTGATGGAATTCTTTGACGGGAAACCACTTTGCAAGAGCATTAACATGGACGAAGGTGTTGCTTATGTGCAGCTGTTTTGGCCGCAAACTTAGGTGGTAAAGGTAAAATTGTGCAGGATGTCACTCCTATCTCCCTTGGTTACACGGCAAATGAAAATGATATGTGTATCCTCATCCCGAGGAAAACACCAATACCCATTGTCAGGACTCAGTATGTTCTTACAAAAATTGACAAAAACGAAAGAGTAGCATGTATGACAATTGATGTATATGGGGGTGAAAGTTGCAAAGCCACAGAAAACCTCTTACTTGGCTCAATTTTGCTCGATATCATTCCAGGATCCTCTCAAAGTGTCAAGATCTGCTTTAAGATAGATGCAAATGGTACTCTCAATGTCTCCGGGGAGGCGCTATCTACAGGTTGTAGAAAAAGTATAACAATTGGTGGCAGTAAAAGTGTGTGAGCGTTTATTGAAACAAGGGCTAGAAAGTAGAGGAGGAATGGAAGGATGACCCGCTGTTAAATTATTTTTACTTGTAATCTCCTGCATTTGCATATACCTTTTGTGCTAGCATAGTACAAAATTTTCATACTATCTCAAAGGGATAGAGCTTTTAGGTTAGCATAGAGATACTGTTGAGATAGTTTGGTTGTTCAGTTGTTTGATTAATATTTGTGACTTTTTGATGCTTTCTTTGAAGTTACTCTGTTGCTGGATCATGAAAAGGTTTGTGGTTTTTTGGATTCGTTACTGTAGGAAATTAGTAGTAAACTTAAATATAGATTAGGTACTTAAGTGTACGTTGTAATATTGATTAGCAGTAGACTAGAACTAGGACTAGTTAGCTTGGAGTGCAAGGAAAGCTAAGTTTCATGAGGAGGTTGGTTATGGTGTTTCCTAAACCGACTCTTACATGGCTTTCTACCCCTCAACTCTATAAATAAAGATGAGGGGGATGTTAGTTCAACATTCTTCTTTCTTGAATTATAAGCTTTATTGGTTTTAATAAAGGGGTGTTTGAGGGTAATATCGTGTGCATATATGCGTAAACTTGTGTGTTCTTTTCTTGTTCTTCTCGTGTTCTTCAACGGTTTTTATTTAAGTTTGATACTTGTGCTCGAATAACGACCTATGATCTAGTGATTCTGCATATTGTACTTCGGGTTGTTGTCGCAATTTTCCAACAAGTGCTATCAAGAGCAAGGTTATGTTGGTTATTATATGGTTTCTGTGTTCCAGATTAGGGTTAAGATAATCAATGAGGTACCGGATATTCACTTGAAATCGTGGTATCACTTTCCAATAGAAACTATTCGACCCTATGCCTGGGTTACACGAATATCTCTATGGGATAAGACCAAGTGATGTTCTTGTTTTAGGCACAAATCAAGAACAGAAGCGTATTCAAGTGTTTAGGGTTTATGTTGATCGTACTCCATGCAGAATGTTATGATCTCTATTTATAATAGAGTTTACTCAAACCCTAGCCCATGGAATTATGAATAATTAACGGCCCATTAATTATAACGTAATACTTTCCATAATAGTAGGATTCAGTGGTTAAAACGAGCAGCACTTTGAATCAGCAGTACTTTGAATCAGCAGCAGAGTCAGCAGTAGAGTCTAGCAGCAGAGCAGTAGAGTCTAGCAGCAGAGCAGTAGAGTCTAGCAGCAGAGTCTAGAAGTAGAGTCTAGCAGCAGAGCAGTAGAGTCTAGCAGCAGAGTCTAGAAGTAGAGTCTACTAGTATAACCACAATTGAGTCAGGGTGTTCATGGACCAAATGGGTGTACACTCCGTACCTCCAAACCCATTACCAGGTGTGAACTCATCCCTCAAGTGCACTAAATTTTCCAACATTGACTTTTAACGAACACAATCATCAATAAGAGACAATAGAATGAATCATTATACAATTCATGCAATCCTAGATAAACATCAAGTTATTAGCCTTGCATAGCATATGAAAAACAAGAAATCAACATAATCAAACAAGTAATGATAAACATAATTGAATGATTAATGTAATAACTTAGTCCCATGTTACACTTGAGTTCATAAATGTCAAAATTAGAGCTAGCGTAAAAGCAATATGGAGTCACCAAAAGAAGTGTTGAGTTTGTCCCACATCGATGGATGTGCAAACATTTAATGTGTTTATAACTCAGAATGTAGACACTTGGTTATATTCCCTTAAAATCTTGCCAAATGGTGTTGCCAAGATTCATTTGAACACTTTCATCAAATGAATATTTGACAACATATCATAATTGCAATTATTTATTGGTGAGTTTGTAATTTTTTTTTTTTTTTTTTTTTTTTTTTTTTTTTTATTTCGTCGAAAATTATGATTTATGTTTTCATGTGCTTCGTCTTTATATCTTTGAAGATTATGATTCACATTTCGTTTGTTTTCGTGTGTTTCTGAGTATGAATTATTTCCGCACACCATGATCATTATCAAGGTTTTTCACAACTTGCGGATAAATCTTGAAAGTTAATGTCCACGTAGATTATCTGTTTAGAGAAATTTTAAAAGATTTCTGTCAAAATAATCTCTATAGGCCACAGGGAAATGTGACGATTTTTAACTCATCAAGATGATAAATTCAGATTCAAGTAAGTTCAAAATCGACTAAGTTACCTATTTATAGTGATCCATACTAAAATATCTACAGTTAGAAGTTACAACTAAGATATATATACCATTATCTTGATGCATATACGTTTAATCTTTAAAATGGTCCGATGACCATCATTAAGCTAGGACGAAGGAAAGTCATACCCCGCCTGACCTGCCATATGAATAGGAAACTAAGATCTGTACCAACATTTTCAAAACACGATTAAGGGAGTCTTAACACCTCAGTCTGGTGTAGAAACCATTACATTTTATCTCTGTTCAAGGGGCAAGACTGTTATTTCACCTCTTCAGCAAATGACCATAAACCACCAAATGACCACTTCAACTCTTCAGCACAAGCGTTTTTCCTCTCGAGCCTGTGATAAAAAAACACACATGGTCACATTTCAACCAATATATTTAAAAGTTTAAAATTACTACGTATATGATAAAGATAATGTTAGGTAGTATACATCTTTCATGAAGCTCTTTAGCTAATTTTAGCATGACCAAACTCTCGTCTAAAAGCTCCGCAATCTTATCCGCCTTTTCACAAGCTTTAATCGCCTCCTGTTCCAAGTTTTCTGTTATGGAAATCTTTCGTGCAACAACCATTGCAGCATCTTCCAATGTTTCTCTATCAGCTGGATTTGCAATACTTTTCTGTGTAGTTTGCGCCACACTGTTGTTGTCAACATTATATGGGATAGCAACCAATTGCTGGGATGTTTCAAAACCAGAAGATGCACCCTTGTACTTGTAACGGTTGTCCACCTGCGTTTTAGTAGCATTATTTTAAAAATAATCGGTTAGTAATAGCCCGTTCAAGCCAGATCTTACTAAATTTCTTTTCATTTGTCACGTTTTAGTCTTTGTGCTTTTCTTTATACATCCATAAAATGTTACTGTATATATAAGAGATGATAATTATTTATAGATAGTGTTAGAATCTGTATAAAAAATGTTAACAAGTTCAAAAGATGACCCAAATGGGACAGAACACCATCTTTTCATGTCTTGAACGTGCAAATAACCAAACATGGGTAACTTAACTGAAGCAATAATACAGGTATAAACTGATAAAAGAGTGAGTAGCTCACCTTCTCGAGTTCTCCTGTGAACACTAGTCTTCTGAGCTTTGAAGTCATGGATCTTTTGAAATTTTCAGGTACATCAAACTTTTGCTGAAATATGTGTAAAATGAAGAAAATCATCTTTTCTATTTATAAGATTAAGCTATCTATTCTAATATACTGACATTAATAAAACTCAGAATCGCATTGATGTCAGGCCCATTTGGATATTCAATGCAGCAAAGAGCCTCAAAAATCATCGCCTCATAACTGGTATAACAGGATCATAATAAGAATTTACTTCACAGTAAGTTTATATGCATTCACAAAAGATGATAGTTAAAGATACTCAGGGGCTGATTTTCTATCCATTATGCTGCTAGAAGGCTAGCTGTATCACCATACTCAAGGAGCAGAACAACACATGAAGGTTCGGGAGAATTCACGGGTAGGTTCGCAGCAACTATTTCTAACATGGGAGTTTTAACTCTATGTTTGCTACTTGATCCACCACCTACAGTCATGTTACGCCATTTGTCCTACATATATATTCATTACTAAATATCAGATTTACGTATCTTACATGAAAGGAATAATTCAAACACTGATTGTCAACCTATTTATGTGTGTGTGTAGATCAAGAATTAATTTCTATGTATCATGAAATCAATGTAGGTTTTGAAAAAGGAAAATCACATTTGACTGCAAAATCGTTACTGCTAGTGTATGCATAAATTGGCTTGCAAGTAAACAGTTAAAATAAGAGAGAATAAATAAAATCCTATAATAACATGGTGAAATGAAATAGACCTTGAGATCAATGTTCGATCGGTTAGATAGGGCAGGGCCGAATTGGGGATCTGAAAGAATAACTTTCCATTTTCCCTCGCCATACTTTTTAACACCAGCCCACAAAGCTTCATCTTGCTCTTTTGTCCATCTTCCCTTATGCTTTGTCATTTATACGCCTCTTTACTTGGTGTGGCTGTTGACTGTGGTGAAAGGAATCTGCAGAAAATGAAAGGGTAGACTGTCGTCTTTACAACCTCGATTAGGTTACGGTGTCCATTTTAATTCCTGCCGTTGGATATATTATCGAACCCAAAGGTGGTTAGGATCACCTTTGTATCCTACTGATTCCAACCTGAGACAGAGCCAGGATTCCAAGTCGAGGGGGGCTCCTTTTTTTTTTTCAACAATAATCGGATTTATCATGAGATGAAACACAGTAACAAAGTCACATCGATCCTATAGTTTTAATGTTAATAATTGTCAATCAGTTGAGTTACAAACTAACTTCGTTGGTATTAAAAATCAATTTGAATACATATATCAAAACTATATTGAGTTGAATACATTGAAATGAGAAATTTTGAAAATATTGTTCAACATACATACTACTGTATATTACTGTATACTGGAAGTTGTATATTATAATAAAATCTACTACATAATAGAGAGTAGATAAAAGATAATAATACTATACAGAGTACAACACTTTCAAAAGTATATACATAAAGCAAGTTTTATTTTATTGGTGAAAAAATGACCCAAAAATGACCCACGTGTCTATCTAAAGGTCTTATCTACACTCATCTTCTTTAACGTGACTGTAACAAAAACTTCAAACAAAACTTCCATATGTTTCAAGATTTTGCTTCTACATTTTTTACCATTCTTTGTGCCATTTATTTCTTCTTTCTACTAAATTATATCACACATCATTCACTCATCACAACACAACTTAAAATCGATTCAAACCACCATAAACGTAATGCCCTGTGTCGTCCAGTTGGGGGTGGCCGAGCACCCTCCAGCCCCCCCACTGGCTCCGTCCCTGATTCCAACCATTGGATCAATTATCGAAGCACATTTAACGGTAGTTAGGATCACCTTTGTATCCTTAGGTTCGGACTCATTTCAACCGTTGGATCAATAATCCAATAGCATTGCATTCATTGCAGTGAAAAGTTTAATTTACTGGATTCTCGGTGTAGTTCACCTTAATATACTCATATTATTACAAATTATTCTTTCTAAGTGCACTAATAGGAGAGGCATATTTACTCACAAGCTTGAAGGTTGTTACTTTGTTAAGCACATTTTACACTTTATCTAAAAGTCAACATGCATATGGGAGGTAGTATTGTAGCAATGAAAACCAACTCAGTTGCACTCTTGTGTATGACCGCTAACCAGAAAATGAACATTTTTGTCACGCACTTCTATAAGTAGCCACGTGGGCAGGAACCGTGGTTGATAACAATTAATGTGACGATCAACAGTTCAAATTAGAAGAACTTCCACATTATTTGAGTATGTCATGTTAATTAAAATCTAAAAAACAGTTAAAGGAACAAGAGCATACAGAATATAAAAATAAAGAAAATACACTAAACCAAGTTCTGTCACACTCTTGAATTCTTAATAGAAATCGGAGTTTCAAAGCAAATTGGATCGAGTGGATTAACAATCCAATCTTAGTTTGTACAAACATGGAGTAATCATTTGTTTTATCACTAGCTTCTTGCTAGTTTGTTCTTTAAGAAATCGCCGTTAAAAAATGCAAGACAATGACACTAATATTCAAGAAAACGATGAAAATAATATTAAAGTAAACTGACACTCCAACTTTTAACCACACATAGAAGTTTTACCTCGTAATTATCTAATGCAAGATATCAACACGAACGTTTGAGTTGTATTGACAAGTTAGAGCTCTAATGCAAGTGGGTTCCACGTTGTGAGCCTGATCCCATAGTTTGTGTATAGAAATAGATATTCATTCTCAACCTGCAAGAAACCGTAACATCCAATAGGAAGTGTACATTCATTGACCCCATAAAAGATATTTCTTCATATCTTGCAATAAAGTACATTCATTGATCCCATAAAAGATATTTCTTCATTTCTTGCAATAAGGTACATTCATTGATCCGTACCCACTTTCATGAAAGCAATACTGTTGGATTGTAAACTTGATTTAGCCCGGGCCCATATGGAAGACACTTGTAGAAAGTCGTAGAATGGTATGGAAGCTTCTAGAAAGTAGTAGAATGGTATGAAAGCTTCTAGAAAGTCGTAGAATGGTATCTATAGAAGTGTTTAGAATATTGTAGTAGATGATAACTACTAGAAAGATCTAGATTGATGTTAGGAAATATCTAGTTAAGATTATCTAGATGGAAGTATCTAGATCGTTGTAGAATATCCATGGAAATATCTCGTCTCTAGAACATTCCATGGAGTAGTATAAATAGGTGTTAGGTGATGTATTTGTAAGGTACCTAAGCAAAGCTTAAGTAATAAAGTTACATTGTAAAAGTTCTCTAAGTGTTCCTCTCTTCATCAAGTATAAGCCTAAAAGGCCCTCGTGTCTCCAACAAAGTAGTATCAGAGCTAGAAGATCGAGATGTCAGGTGCAATGAACTTGTTCCAATTTCCTCGTCTTACAAAAGATAACTATGGTAGTTGGTGCATTCGAATGAAGGCATTACTCAGTTCACACGATGTGTGGGAGATAGTTGAAAAGGGTGTTGAGAAAGTTGATGATGAAATTTCATTGAATGCCGCCCAAAGGGTGGAGTTGCAAAAGGCAAGAAAGAAGGATCAAAGTGCTATTATACTCATCTATCAATGTCTTGATGATGCGATGTTTGAGAAAGTTGCAAATGCAACCACTTCTAAGGAAGCGTGGGAGATCCTTCAAAATGCTTTAAAAGGAATTGAAAAGGTGAAAAAGGTACGTCTTCAAACTCTTAGAAGAGAGTTCGAAAAGCTCCAAATGGATGAATCCAAAACCATTTCGGATTATTTCACTCGTGTCTTGACTATTTCAAATGAAATGAAGAGAAATGGTGAAAGCTTGAGTGACACAAGGGTGATAGAAAAGATTCTTCGCTCTTTGCCACCAAGCTTTGACTACATTGTCGTGGCCATAGAGGAGTCAAAAGACATAGACTCTATGACCATTGACCAACTCATGGGATCTTTACAAGCTCATGAAGAGAAGTTGAAGAAAAGAAGGGGGAAAGAACCCTTGGAGCAAACTTTATACTCAACGGTCTCTTTCAAAGAAAGAGAGAAGAGCTTTCTACATGGAAGGAGCAAGGAAGAGGACGCGATACTTTTGAGGTCGTGGTGGTTTCCAAGGCCGAGGACGAGGAAGAGGA
Source organism: Artemisia annua (assembly GCA_014162995.1). Classification (NCBI taxonomy): domain Eukaryota; kingdom Viridiplantae; phylum Streptophyta; class Magnoliopsida; order Asterales; family Asteraceae; genus Artemisia; species Artemisia annua. The sequence continues at coordinate 28,683 of LBNU01015241.1, forward strand.
AGAGAAGATTTCAACAAAGAAGATGAAAACCAATGGTCTTCATATCAAAGAGGTCGTGGGAGAGGCTTTCAATCTCAAAGAGGAAGTAAGCCCCATATACAATGTTACAATTGTCGCAAATATGGTCATTATGCCAATGAGTGTAGTAGCTCAAGACAAGTGGAAGAAAAAGCTAATCTTGTGGAGGTGGAAGATAAAGATGAGCTTACCTTGCTAATGGCAAGACATGACGAACAAGAACAGAGGATAGAGCCATGGCATATAGATTCCGCTGCAAGTAACCATATGACAGGTGAAGAAGACTTGTTCGTGGAAATGGAGAAATGTCAAGGTAATGTCACCTTTGGAGACGGAATCAAAGGCGCCGGTGAAAGGAAAAGGTATGATACTTATCCGAGCTAAAGATGGAAGTCACCAATATATTTCGGATGTATACAATGTGCCCAATCTTAAAAGTAACATTTTAAGTGTGGGACAACTTTTAGAGAAAAACTACGTTATTCATTTCAAAGATCGTAGTGCTACAATAAGAAATCCCGAAGGAAAGCTCATAGGAAAAGTCCCTATGACTAAAAACCGAATGTTCCTTCTAAACATTAAACATGATGAAGCTAAGTGCTTAAAGAGTTGTTTGAAGGATCATTCGTGGCTTTGGCACATGAGGTGCGGGCACTTAAACTTTGGTGACTTAAAGTTATTATCCTCAAAGGGAATGGTGAAAGGGTTAGATCAAATTGATCATCCCAATCAAGTGTGTGAAGGATGCCTTATTGGGAAGCATGCTAGGAGTTCATTTCCAAAAGAAGCGACATCAAGAGCTAAGGAGCCTCTACAACTAATTCACACGGATTTGTGCGGTCCCATTACTCCACCGTCTCTTGGTAAGAATCTTTACTTTATGCTCTTTATTGATGATTTTTTAAGAAAAACTTGGGTATATTTTCTAAAAAGAAAATATTTAAAGCTATGGTTGAAAAGGAAAAAGGTTTAAAAATTAAATCCATGAGATCCGGTAGAGGTGGAGAATTTTTATCAAAAGAATTTAACAAATTTTGTGAGGATAATCGGATCCGGAGATTTCTAACGGCTCCTTACTCCCCACAACAAAATGGAGTGGTGGAGAGAGAATAGAACCATTCTCAATATGGTGCGAAGCATGTTAAAAAGCAAGAAGATGCCAAAGGAGTTTTGGGCCGAGGCGGTTGATTGTGCAGTATATCTATTGAACCGGTGTCCGTCAAAGAGTTTAGATAATAAAACTCCACAAGAAGCATGGAATGGGATAAAGCCTACCGTCTCTCACCTAAGGGTATTCGGAAGCATAGCATATGTCCACGTTCCGAGCCAAAGGCAATCCAAGCTTGATGATAGAAGTGAGAAGCATGTGTTCGTTGGCTACGACAAACAGTCAAAAGGTTATAAGCTCTATAATCCAATCACAGGGAAGGTGGTAGTGAGTAGAGACGTTGAGTTCGATGAAGAAGAAGCATGGGATTGGAGCATTAAGGAAAATGAAAGGTATGACTTTCTTTCTATGACTGAGGAAGAAGAGACAAGTGAATCAAGTGAAGAAGTCCAACAACCTCAAAGTCCAACTCCAACCCAAGACTCACCTTCAAGTTCAAGTGAAGGAGAACCGAAGACAAGAAGTTTGCTGGAGCTCTACGAGGTAACTGAGGAAATACCCCTTCTTTGTTTATATGCTGACTGTGAACCTTTAGTTTTTGAAGAAGCTATGAGAAACAAGAAATGGAGACAAGCCATGGACGAGGAGATAAAGTCAATAGAAAAGAATGATACGTGGAAGTTGACGACCCTTCCAAAAGGCCAAAAGGCTATTGGAGTCAAGTGGGTATACAAGGCCAAGAAAAACGCCAAAGGCGAAGTGGAGAAGTACAAGGCAAGGCTTGTGGCTAAAGGGTACAAAAAGAAGCATGGTATCGACTATGAAGAGGAAGGATGTAAGAATGATACATGCGAGGTCCGAAAACCAAATTGTAGATATCTCCACCAAGCCGCTCAACGAGCGAGATTTCTCAAGACTAAGGATGATGCTTGGCGTCGGGAAATCAAGTTTAAAGGGGGGTGTTGGATTGTAAACTTGATTTAGCCCGGGCCCATATGGAAGACACTTCTAGAAAGTCGTAGAATGGTATGGAAGCTTCTAGAAAGTAGTAGAATGGTATGGAAGCTTCTAGAAAGTCGTAGAATGGTATCTATAGAAGTGTTTAGAATATTGTAGTAGATGATAACTACTAGAAAGATCTAGATTGATGTTAGGAAATATCTAGTTAAGATTATCTAGATGGAAGTATCTAGATCGTTGTAGAATATCCATGGAAATATCTCGTCTCTAGAATATTCCATGGAGTAGTATAAATAGGTGTTAGGTGATGTATTTGTAAGGTACCTAAGCAAAGCTTAAGTAATAAAGTTACATTGTAAAAGTTCTCTAAGTGTTCCTCTCTTCATCAAGTATAAGCCTAAAAGGCCCTCGTGTCTCCAACAAATACCTCAACCATTAATTGAAAACCTTTGAAAATGTGTGTAGAATGATAGATCTAGTAATGATTACTATGTATTGCGAAATTAATATATATAACAAAGAGAGACAATCATATATTTATGGCATCATCGTAACGTTAAGATAATCGTCCTGCATGAAAACAACTCTAAACCCTCAACACATATAACGTTAAGAAACAAAAACATGTATAAAGACAGCTCAAAGCATGAAACCATTAAACATACATAAGCTAAAGAACATAACGCTAAACCAAGTTTTGATTTGATAAGATACAAAAGTATTTACGGGTTAACTTAAAAAAAAAAGATAATCTCACAAATAATGGCCGGTGGAAGTTCTTCTAATTTGATCTGTTGATCGTCCCAAATGTTAGTTTCCCTATACAATGACTATTGATGGGAAGATTAAGGTATGAGCATATGATGATTTGGATTTAACGTTCGAGTATGTATCACCAAGTTATAATTCTACAAGAATGCCTTACAACACTGATTGGCTGAAGAAATTATCTATTTTTTCTTTAATTTAGTATCCGACTAACCGAGCCTTATGTTTGAATGACTTAATGACTAGCATTAAAATTTTTGGCTTTTCCCATGTGGTTGTGGCCATAACCTAAAATCATACCTTGTAGAATGGAATGAAGGTGACGTTAATGTCAAACAAAGTTACCTCGGTTTGGGTAAGCATTACGCAGGAGTTGTGAAGTTCGACACAACCAATAGGTTCTTAGTTGCTGCTCATGACTTCACAATCAAGTTCTGGAATATGGAGAACAAACAACTTTTGTTTAGGACATGTGTATGCAACAGATTACACGTAACATCTTCGTAGATCTGCTAAAAAATCTCCATATTTTCTTTAATATAAATGATAGATTAACAGATTTATGAAGATGTTGCCGGGCACCGTCTGCATGTGTCATAAACAAAAGTTATTTGTTATCCATATTCCAAAACTTGATTGCGAAGTCATCCTCAACAACTAAGAACCTATTGGCTGTGTCAAACTTCACAAATCATGCGTAATGCTTTCCCAGACCGAGGTAATTTTGTTTGACATTACCGTCACCTTCATTCCATTCTACAAGGTATGATTCCAGGGTTATGACTCGAACCACATGAGAAAGCTTAAAATTTTGATGCTAGTCAGTAAGTCGTTCAAACATAAGGCTCGGTTACTCGGGCACTAAATTAAAAAATAGAAAATTTACCTTGGCCCATGAGTTCTGTAAGCCATTCTTGTCCAAGTATAACCAGGTTTTTCATACTCCAACTTTAAATCCAAATTATCATATGCCCATACCATAATCTTCTCATCAATATCTAAGTATGTCCTGTTTATTTTAAAAACTAAAAAACAGTTAATACAAGAGCACACAAAATCTAAAAATAAAGAACATACGCTAAACCAAGTTTTGAATTGATAAGATATAAAAGTATTTACTGGTAACTTTAAAAAAAATTAATCTCACCAATAATGGCGGAAGTTCTTCTAATTTGATCTGTTGATCGTCCCAAATGTTTGTATCCCTATACAACGAATATTGATGAGAAGATTAAGGTATGAGCATATGATGATTTGGATTTAACGTTCGAGTATGTATCACCAAGTTATACTTCTACAAGAATGCCTTACAACACTAATTGGCTGAAGAAATTATCTATTTTTTCTTTAATTTAGTAACTGACTAACCGAACCTTATGGAACCTTATGTTTGAATGACTTAATGACTAGCATTAAAATTTTAGGCTTTTCCCATGTGGTTGTGGCCATAACCTAAATTCATACCTTGTAGAATGGAATGAAGGTGACGTTAATGTCAAACAAAGTTACCTCGGTTTTGGGTAAGCATTACGCAGGAGTTGTGAAGTTCGACACAACCAATAGGTTCTTAGTTGCTGCTCATGACTTCACAATCAAGTTCTGGAATATGGAGAACAAACAACTTTTGTTTAGGACATGTGTATGCGACGGATTACACGTAACATCTTCGTAGATCTGCTAAAAAATCTCCATATTTTCTTTAATATAAACGATTGATTAACAGATTTATGAAGATGTTGCCGGGCACCGTCTGCATGTGTCATAAACAAAAGTTATTTGTTATCCATATTCCAAAACTTGATTGCGAAGTCATCCTCAACAACTAAGAACCTATTGGCTGTGTCAAACTACACAAATCATGCGTAATGCTTTCCCAGACCGAGGTAATTTTGTTTGACATTACCGTCACCTTCATTCCATTCTACAAGGTATGATTCCACGGTTATGACTCGAACCACATGAGAAAAGCTTAAAATTTTGATGCTAGTCAGTAAGTCGTTCAAACATAAGGCTCGGTTACTCGGGCACTAAATTAAAAAATAGATAATTTACCTTAGCCCATGAGTGCTGTAAGCCATTCTTGTCCAAGTATAACCAGGTTTTTCATACTCGAACTTTAAATCCAAATTATCATATGCCCATACCATAATCTTCTCATCAATAACTGTTGTAAAGAGAAACTAACATTTGCGACGGTCAAAGTAGATGCAAAGCAGATGCAAAACCTAGTAGATTACTAAAAGAAAACATGTTATTCTTACACTTTTAGTCACACAATCTAATAATTAAAGCAACGAATTTCATGCTTAATGTCATTGATCCATACACGTGTATATCTTGTATATCACTTCACAAAAAATTTGAATTTAATTACTTATTTTAAGGTAAAAAAGAGAAAAAATTATCTGGTGATGTTTGACATAATGAAGGTCCAATGCTCCACGCGAGAAGCATGCATCTGGTTGTGTCCAACAGGAGTATCAGGGAGGGTACTTCTCCACAGGATGTCATATATTTGGCCTCAATTTTTGTTGGTTGGCATTGCTAAATGGAGGTTTCAAGACAAGGACCTCCTCAGAGGCAGCAGCGGGAGATCTTAAATTAGTAATAGCTAATGCAAGATCTTCGGTTGCAGTCTCATATGATGTTCTCGTCTCTAACCCCTCATATTCCAAAAAGGTGGAAGTTTTGTGCCCTTCAATTATACATATTGACTACAAAGTTCAAATCTCATCTTCTAAGTTGTTACAAGATGCGTGTTTCACCAAGTTAAAGCTTTTATGTATTTTGTATGCATGCATTTTATATTAGCTTGTATATTACGTTACTAAAACAGTTAATGAATTTGGTTATAGATATCTGGGGATCAAAAAAAAAAAAAAAAAAAAACCTACTGGAGAGTGTCCTAGATATTTGAGGAACCAACAGCTGCTATGCCATGGACATGCAAGTCTGTTTAAAGAAGTATCATGGAGGATAATCGTCAGGAGGATGAGGTACATATGTTCGCAAGGGTTTTGGTCGGCATGGCTAATGGCCAGCAGTACAAGACAGGGACATCCTCGGGAACCGTACCTGATGATCGTGCGTAAACTGAAACAGTGGGTAGAAGTTCAGTGACGTATGTTACAAACAATTCTGCTACTGGATCGACCCATCACAACCGGGAGCAAGTAGGCCAAAGTAGCAGGCCGAAACGAGATGACAAGAAACTAATTGGGCTACAAGTAAGACACCAAATGATCACATTAGATATAATCAGTTTAGCATGTGATCATTTGGTTTGCATTTTTTTTTCAAAGTATTATTACTTTCATAATGTAGAATTTATCATTATCTTTATCTGTATAGATACAATTGTGGTAAAAGAGCGATTGTTGTCAGCAAAAAGCTACTTTCCTCTTTGACACATACATGATCTTTGGTTCCTGATTACCTTCTTCAAAACGAAGTGAATCTCCTAAGTTCGTTCTAAGAAGATGCACATCCTCTTGAAAAGGTACTCATGCCAAAAAGGAATGTAAGTTTATGTTGGGGACAACTGCACTTTTACCACCATTGTGCATCTGTATCGATACACATAAAGATTATGTTATCCTTAAAAAAGCATGCAAACGGAATGATTACATACTAAACTGATTATATCTAATGTCATAATTGTCCTCCATCCAAATTGGTCTCTTGCAATCTCTTTTGGGCCTGCTACTTTGGACTACTTGCTCCTGATCATGATGGGCTTATCCAATAGCAGCACCATTTGTAATAAACGTTACTGAGATCTCACCCACTCTCTCAGTTATTGCATGATTTTCGTGTCCAATCCCCAAGGAGTTCATGTTTTAAACTGTCATTAGTTAAGCCTACCAACAACATTGCAACCATATTTGCCTCATCGGGATGGATGAGCACCCTACGTGATACTCCTTTCAATAGACATAAATGTTCATGGCTTTAAAAGATGTTGGATCCTTCAATATCCTGGACAACATCCACTAATCTTGTTTCCTTTTTCGTCGCTGAACAAGTGAACATCTATAACCATATTCACGGGTACATTTTTAAAAATAATATACAAACTAAGCTAAAACGCATACATACAAAATACATAAAGCTTTACATTTACTTAGTGAAACACACATTGTGTAATAACTTACAAGATGAGATTTGAACTTTGTAGTCGATATTAAATAGATGCATAAACAAGCGAACAAAACGTCAACCTTTTGGAAAATAGTTTTTAACGAAATATGTATGTGGTATTTTTAACTTGTTTGTTCATTATTCTACTGAAAAAGTGAATATGATTGTAGTAGTTAAAGGACAAGTACCAAAAAATTAGTGTATGCAATCTGAGATAATGAGATATCCAAATGTTGCTATGCCATATCTGATTGTGTTAGAAACTTTCAACATATATAGCATTAAGAAACAATGAAAAATTCATGTATGAAGACAACTTAAAGCATGAAATCATGAAATACACGTTACTTTAGTTTATGTTTGTATTTTAAATTAAAATTACAAAACGTATAGTAAAATAAGAGCACAAAGTACATAAGAGACTGAAATACTTGCAGGTTGTTAAGGCAAGCCTTGTATGTTATTTTTATCTATAATGTGAGTATCCTTGTTGAAGATATATCGTCACATGTGTAAAACAAAACAAAGAAGATCAACAAAAGTGTAGTTTGTAATCAACAATCGGCCACCTACATGGTAACTAAAGGCCTTGGATTATGAAGTAATGACTATAATGAACCCTATATGACTGACGATTAATGACTAGATCGAGTCTTAAATAATTAACGTCTAAAAGAACACAGAAGGATCCATTGATATACCATAAAAAGCCCATCGGAAATAGCGCTACAGAAGCAAAGGTGAAAACTAGATGATCAGAACCATCACTTTCCTTCCTATGATCAAATTACGATATAAATGTCCCCTTTTTATCCTTTTCCAGTTATGGTTAAAATTACGTATCCTATGATGCCATTTAATCTTGAAAAGTGAAAACAACCATACAGTTTTTTTATGCTTCTAGTAACACGATCTGATCATTAAAACATCAAAACACTATTTTTTTTGTCAGATGCTAGTGTTAACTATCACATTCTTAATGTAATAAATCCACACACATATATCATGTATCGTTATTTCGATAGCTAACATGTTCAATATCGTTTATTTTAATCCAGATTTACTCAATCTGATTGAATTAATATCTATATCGTGTATCGTAAATTCAATAGCTAACTTGTAGATCTATTTTTCTATTTAACATTAGAAACAGGTTTTTCAGAAACCAAAAAAAGGTGATCTTCAGCTTCTAGTAACATGATCTAATTATAAAAACGATCAAGCAGATTTTTTTTCAAATGTTGGTAACTATTTACATGCTTAATCAGGATAGCAACTTGTGTATCAACGTAAGATTTACTCGATCTGTTATATAAATTTCATAGAAAAAAAGTGTAAGATTATTATGTTATGCATATATGAGGATAGCATTTAACGTAAAGTAAGATAAAAGAAACTAAACAATCAAAACATGCAGGATATATAAACCTTGATGTGACCGGATGGATTAACATGGAACTTGTGATCATTGAGAATGATATTACAGCTGCCGGTGCCGTGCTTCATTTGACAAGCGCCGATGGTTTCACTTTTCTGTCGGCTCAACATATCTAGGTTTCAGATATATCTGCCGGAAACATATAGTGGTTTTTATATACCAAAATATAGCAATAGATAAAACCCTTGGAGTTTGGGCTTTGATCTTGGGCCTTAGATGTTAAATAAAAGACTAATACATGTACAGCTGCGTGTGAAGATCATAATGAGAAAATACGTATCAAGTTTCATGAAACAACGGAAGGTGGTTTACCGTCAAGAACATGAGAACTCATGTAACAAATTTCCTTCCCGTGGAACCCGCAACCTTTTTGATGGAACAACCCTTTGGTTCCTACGGAGATTCTGGAATGAGATGATTTTCACCTATAAACGGCCTTAAAAAGATCTCATTCTTAATGATATCAAGTTGTCTTCATTTAATTGGATCTCAAGTAGGCTTAGGAATACGGACTTTAACGGGATCGATTGGCTCGATATCCCTTGTAAAGACTGTGTAACTAATCTATTACTCTCGGCCTCATAGTGACTCCGGCCTCCTCGTGACTTTGTAGTGGTTTGTTTCTCTTTGTATATATAATCCCGCGGTTCAAAAAAAAAAAAAAAAAAAACACTTGATCCGAGTTGTTGGCAAACAACACTAACCGACAGGCCATATGAATATAAAACCTCTTTCGATCAAAATATACACTTAACTTCTATAGTCACTAAGATTTCTAGAAATTTACATAAAGGACAATTACTCATAGACTACACCTCTTCTGTCGCCTATATTGTCATCTCGCTATCTTGAGAAAACTCCTTAAGCTTAGCTTATACATGCTCAACATATCGTGTATGTAACAACTTTTCTAAAAAAATGATTAACAAACACCAATCATTAAAGTGAAGAAAGTGAGGATATGGGTTACAATGTCTCAACATAAGTTAAGGTTTTCCAAATTGGTTACAATTATCATTTATAACTTAGAGGATATTGTTTGAAGTTTGGATTTCAAAAATATATTAGAAGTTAGCATAGTTGCATATCTGAAAGGGATAAAAGTTCAACCTCGTAAATATGGTCTCCAAAAGGTATTCTTCTAAATATGGTCTCCACTTTTGTTAGAAGTGATTAATCATCTCCTTCAATTAATGTTAAGAAATAATGAAAATGAGTTAAAGACACCTATTTGGTAGTTGGAATAACATAGAACAATGCCTTATTTAAGCATTTTCGTTTGTCTAAAATGTTATCAAAGTAATTATCATGCCTTAACGAGTGTACCCCTCTCAATTTTATTACAAGTCAAAACCTTTTGTGTTTTACTTTTTATCTCCTTGATCGACACATATATCTAACACATTCCTAATACTTCCGAAACTCTTGAAATACCATGATTATCCTCATTTTATGTCAAATACGGATTTTTAATCGAATAACTCAGTTTGATTTTATACTTAGAGCAGGTCAAACTGTTCGCAGTTTTTGTCGTAAGTTTTTGATGTGACATTTGAACATCTCGACCAGTTTTTACCTCCAAGTTATCATATACCCCGGAGTTTGACAGAATTCAACATGTCTACATTATTTTAAGTATTGTTTTTCTTCAAATAGCATACTTTTAATTCATTGCACTTGGATAGCCCGTTTCTTATCAAGACTTTTTAAAAAACCCTTACATGACATTGACCTTCAATTTTTTTGTAAAACGAGGCCTTAAGATATGGATCATTACTATAAGAGGTCAAATTTTATTTCTTAACTTATAAAAGAACATGACTCCTTCCAGATTAAATTTCAATCCTTCCATAGTATTCTTCTTCTCTCTTTAACGATTTCTTAATATGCCATCTTTCCTTTTCCCAGTAGCGGTGGCAAAGTGGTTGGGTCAGGTTAGTTGTGTCACGGGTCAAAAGGGGCTGAGCAAAACAGTTAATTTTTTGGTGCATATCAGCATGTTTAGTCAACCCACAAATACTTTTTAATTTCTGTTTTTTTATGTCGATATAAATAACTAAGCATTCAAAATGATCACAAAAGCTTAGTATTATGTCAATAATATGAATTTGTATTCAAATAATGAAGTAATTTAGGAGGTTCTATCCGTTTGAATGCACTTGAGTTGTGATGACATTTGACCCGTTTAACATATTTAACCAATTTGTCCTGTTTTCTTTTTGGTTAAATCGCCATTTTGACCTGTTAAAGATAGAAATATTACCCAACTAAATACATGCATTTGTAAATGAGTCAAAAGAAGCTAGCAAGATTGGTGGAAGAGAAGAATTTACAAGTGGAGAGTGGAAGCCAAGAGACGATATGGAATAAATTGGCGCCTAAGAAAGTAGACATCTTTGTGTGGAGGGCGCTAAAAGGAAGACTTCCAGTTCGTGTGGAGTTAGATAGAAGAGGCATCGACTTAGACTCGGTTCTTTGTCCTTGTTGTAACAACATCGTGGAAACTTGTGCTCATTGCTTGGTCTCTTGCGACTTAGCGATGAGTGTGTGGGAAAAGTATTCAAATGGTGGAAGGTTGGAATCGTTAATGCTTTCTCTATCGATGAGTTCTTTTCATCTAATGGAGGTGTTAATGTTCCCAACGCTCTATCTCGTGTTTGGCAAGTGGTTATTTGGACTTCCGGGTACTTCATTTGGAAAGAAAGAAATGCACGTGTGTTTGGTAAAAAAGTTACAAGTACTAATAAGATTGTTCAAGATATCCAACTTAAAAGCTTCGAATGGATAGTGAGAAGATCAAACAAATATAAAGCGTTAGATTGGCAACAATGGTTACGGGAACCTCTCAAGATTCGTTTACAGTAAGGTCTAAATATGATTGCTTCGTGTCTACTGCAATTATATCAGTGAGGACAGTTAGTTTTGGTACAGTAAATTTTTATACAGTATGTTCCAGTGGGTATAGCTTTTGGCCTTTTATGTTCCTCCACCTGGTTTGCTTTTAAAATTAGTTGGTGGGACTTGGGTCAATATGCTACTGTCTTTAGTAGTGTCAGTTATAGTGTGGTACTTGACCCATTGTTTTGGGGTTATTGTACTAGGTCTGTTCCACACCGTTTGTGGTGTTTTTTCTTTGGGTCCTTTCTCTTCAATGGTCTTGTTGAGGAGGTGGGATGCCTTCTCTTGTGTTTTCTTGTTCTTTGGTTCAATATATGTTGCCTTTCTAAAAAAAAAATGTATAAGATCATGTTTAATAGTTTTGCTTAACTAAAAAAGTTACTATTTTACCCCTTAATTTGCAGGGTGAATTACTATCAGGAAGCATATAACGTTCTGCCTCATCTCGATTCATCTACAAGTTTCACAAAATCAATAACATGGGCATCATGGGTCGAAAAACATAAACCCAAGAAGTTCCGCTCCTTAACGTTTCAAAGGAGGTGAATTGAACGATGGTGGTCATTGTAAAGAAGCCACGCAACCCCTCAACCAAACCACAACCACCAACAATAGTTCAAAAACAAATCTCATTCTCCAATGCATCATAAAACAAATGAAAACGCCAGATCTTAAACATAACTACTTTGTTAGATTACACAAGCGATGGCCACCCATCGCTTTAGCGAGCTGAAATAGTGACCTATGCAACTGTGATTGTTGCACCGGTGACTGATGCAATGGCGGCTTTTTTGCTCGAGCTTGAGGAGTTGAAGGACCTTCTTTTGGAGCAGCGGGTTTCAAAGCCCAAACAGGTGTCTGTGCCTGATTGCGTGCATAACCATAATCATAGAACAGCTCTTCACCAGCTTCAATACGCTGTTTTTGTAAATATGCCAACAAGATTATCACCCGCCACTTTCAATATCATAATATTGGTTCAGGAACAACTATATATTATCATCCTCCAAAATGTGCGTCGAGCTTTCTATTTTAAATTCTCTTAAACAAATGTCCACTTACAAACAAAAATTTACCATAATTCCAATCGACATAAGTTACACACAATCACAAAACTGAATACTTTTACCTTCAAAACTACGTAAACATAAATTCGACATATGACTAGTAAAGAGTTTAATAATGGACACTTACTTCGGGACAAATTTTAATGTTCATATGCTCTTTTGTGATTCAGGGTTCTCTGTCTCATGGAAGTAAAAAGGGCACATAGATGGTTCAAGAAGAAATGCCAAAAATTCGAGACTTCAGCTGGGTGGACATAACCGTCAGATACTATTCAGTATCCGCACTTGGGGTGAAAAGGGTCCAACCGGCTCATCCTGCAATGACTCTTTCAAAGCATATAATAACGTCTGCGGATGACGAAATTGTCTCAGCGCTTCAGTTGGTTAGCCTCTCTAATGGGCCGCCTGCTTCAGGTCCTGGCTTACCTCAGTCTGAGCCAATTGAACCTGAGACCTTTGTGTGCAATACAAACAAAAACCCATCTGAGTTCAGCACAGAAATTGCAAAGAATTATGTTAGTTTGGTATTTTGGTTAAGTTGTGCTGACTGAGGTAATGGTGCCCGAGACGCTCTTTTGCAAATATGCCAACACGATGATCACCCGCCACTTTTAATATCCGCATCTGATGATAACAATACAATAATATTGATCAACAAAAGTTTAATTTGAAATCAACAACCACCCACCGACATAGTAATTATGGCCTTTGATGATGATCTAATGACGACAATGAGTCATATATAATTAACGTCTAAAAAACATAAATCACATACACTTATATTCTAGATAATCAGAACCATCACATTCCTTCCTATTCGATCAAAATTTGATATAAATGTCTCCTTGTTATTACTTTCAATTTATCGTTAAAAAAACAAGTGTTTACCAACCAAAAAAGATTACAATTACGTATCTAGTGACACGATCTAATAATTATTATGCTGTAATGACTATAATGAATCCTATATAATTGACGATCTAATGAATAGTTTGAGTCTTATAAAATTAACGTCTAAAAGAACATAGAAGGATCCATTGATATACCATAAAAAGCCCATCGACAAATAGCGAAACAGAAGTAAAGGTGAAAACTAGATGATCAGAACCATCACCTTCCTTCCTATTAGATCAAATTACGACATACATGTCCCCTTTTTATCATTTTCCAGTTATCGTTCAAAAACAAGTTTTTCAGCAACCAAAAATGGTTACAATTGATGCCATCTAATCATGAAAAGTGAAAACAACCATACAGATATTTTTATGCTTCTAGTTACACGATCTGATCAATAAAACAACAAAACAGT
>LBNU01015241.1:42540-53364 GCA_014162995.1 Artemisia annua
TATATAATTAACGTCTAAAAAACATAAATCAAATACACTTATATGCTAGATAATCAGAACCATCACATTCCTTCCTATTCGATCAAAATTTCATATAAATGTCTCCTTGTTATAACTTTCCATTTATCGTTAAAAAAACAAGTGTTTACCAACCAAAAAAGATTACAATTACGTATCTAGTGACACTATCTAATAATTATTATGCTGTAATGACTATAATGAATCCTATATAATTGACGATCTAATGAATAGTTTGAGTCTTATAAAATTAACGTCTAAAAGAACATAGAAGGATCCATTGATATACCATAAAAAGCCCACCGACAAATAGCGAAACAGAAGTAAAGGTGAAATCTAGATGATCATAACCATCACCTTCCTTACGACATACATGTCCCCTTTTTATCCTTTTCCAGTTATCATTCAAAAACAAGATTTTCAGCAACCAAAAATGGTTACAATTGATGCCATCTAATCATGAAAAGTGAAAACAACCATACAGATATTTTTATGCTTCTAGTTACACGATCTGATCAATAAAACAACAAAACAGTCTTTTATTTTTTCAGATGCTAGTGTTAACTATTAACATCATTTATTTTAATCCAGATTTACTCAATCTGATTGAAATTAATATCTATATCGCGTATCGTAAATTCAATAGCTAACATGTAGATCTATTTTTCCATTTAACGTTAGAAACAGGTTTTTCACAAACCAAAAAAAGGTGATCTTTAGTTTAGTAACATGATCTAATTATAAAAACAATCAAGCAGATTTTTTTCAAATGTTGGTAACTATTTACATGCTTAATCAGGATAGCAACTTTTACGTAAGATTTACTCGATCTGTTATATAAATTTCGTAAAAAAAAATGTAAGATTATTATGTTATGCATATATGAGGATAGAATGCAACGTAAAGTTAGATAAATGAAACTAAACAATCAAAACATGCAGGATATATAAACCTTGATGTGACCGGATGGATTAATATGGAACTTGTGATCCGTGAGAATGATATTACAGCTGATGGTGCCGTGCTTCATTTAACAAGCGCCGATGGTTTCAGTTTTCTGTCGGCTCAACTTAGCTAGGTTTCAGATATATAGCAATAGATCCCTTGGAGTTTGGGCTTTGATGATCATTGGGCCTTAGATGTTAAATAAAAGACTAATACATGTCATTTTTTTAGATTTTACATTTTTATGTCGTGGTGTGTGAAGATCATAATGTGAACATACATATCAAGTTTCATCAAACAACGGAAGGTGGTTTATTGTCAAGAACATGAGAACTCATACAGCAAATCTCCGTCCCGTGGAACCCGCCACCGTTTTGATGGAACAACCCTTTGGTTCCTCTGGAGATTCTGGAATGAGATGATTTAATTTTCACCTATAAACGGGAAAACCCTTTACCCAAAAAACATGAAGTGAAGGTTTTCCAAATTGGTTACAATTATCATTTATAACTTCGAGGATATCGTTTGAAGTTTAGATTTCAAAAATATATTAGAAGTTAGCATAGTTGCATATCTGTAAGGGATAAAAGTTCAACCTCGTAAATATGGTCTCCAAAAGGTATTCTTCTAAATATGGCCACTTTTGTTAGAAGTGATTAATCATCTTCTTCAATTAATGTTAAGAGATAATGAAAATGAGCAAAGACACCTATTTGGTAGTTGGAGTAACATAGAACAATGCCTTATTTAAGCATTTTTGTTTGTCTAACAACGAAGCCATATGAATATAAAATCTATTTCAATCAAATTATACACTTAACTTTTATAGTCACTTTGTTTCCTCTTCCTTCTTTAGCTAACAAGATTAATAGAAATTTAGATAAAGGACAATTACTCATAGACTACACCTCTTTTGTCGCCTATATTGTCATTCCGCTATCTTGAGACAACTCCTTAAGCTTATACATGCTCAACGTATCGTGTATGTAACAACTTTTCTAAAAAATGATTAAAAAACAGCAACCATTAAAGTTGTTAGCCTCGCTTTTTTATAAAGATAACATCACACAAGTGAATTGGACTAGTTATGTAGTTAGTTGTGCTCGCAGGGACTACTATTGTATAAGTAGGATAGTCATATTGTAATGAGCCTATAAATACCCCTCATGACTCTCCACGAGGGGTGTGGAAAATTGTGTAAGCTTTATTTATTTATTTATTGATAATAAAACACTTTTTTTCACCTTTCTCTCTCTACTATCTCTCTCTAGAATGATGATGTATTTTGATTAATTTGCGACCTCCCGAAGGTGTTTCTTGATCGTAACAAGTGGCATCAGAGCAAACTAGAGGCGAATTATGGTGTTTTGTGGTGTTTGAGTTTGGTTTTTGAAGGTCTATGGTCTAATTATTGGCTTTCTTTGATTCTCACGTTTGTGATGTTAAAGTTAGTGTTTTTATAGTTGTTATAACCTTCTAGGATCAAGTTGTGCAAAAGAAACCAAGCAAAAACGTTCAAAGGGTGATTTTTAGGTGTTTTTTGCTGAAAAAGTTCATATTTTACGTCACTGCATTTTGTCTCTCTGGGTGGATTCTTGACTACGTTTTGGTTACTGCGTTTTGGTCACTGTGTTTTGCCTCTGAAGACTGCGTTTTGTTATTGCGTTTTGACCTATGAGGTTTAGCAACTGCGTTTTGACCTTTGAGGTTTGTTCATTGCGTTTTGGTATGAAGACTGCGGTTTGTTAATTGCGGTTTGATCATTGCGGTTTGTCTTGAGCCATTGCGTTTTGTCTCTTGCGGTTTGACTAAAGACTCTGCGTTTTGACCACTGCGTTTTGTCATAAGAACTTGCGTTTTGTCACACGCTGATGCGTTTTGTCTCAAGACTTAACATACAAAACCCTATTTTTCAAACCCTAATTTACCAAACAGGGGAGATCTAAAGAATTAGGGCATATCACAAACTCAACCATCACACCAAAAACACATATGATATTATTGGTCTGTACTTTATAGAACATGATTCATTTATCGTTTCATTATCTTAGTACCAATTTATCTCACTTCAAAACAAACCACGTATAGCTTAAAAGATCCTGATCAAGAATCACAATCAAATGGCAACGGCTAGTATCAGATTTTTGTGACTACGGAGTTTTTGTACGATATTGCTTATGTGGGTTTAAGGTTCATTTCACAGGTATGTGTACTTATTTATCTCAAAGTTTAAAGGTTGGATGGATGCATGACTTTCAGAGATACTTGTTTGGGCATACACTAGCAGTGATTAAGACTTGGACATCTAGCTAAATGTGTGATCTATAAACGCATAAGTCAATTCTTAATGCTAACATTGGCTATCACTTTAAGGAGTTACGTTGTAGTACTCAGTGTTACATGGAGTTGTGGATAGTCCAAGAGGTGGATATTTCATATAGTGATTGACTGGTTTGGGTATATGACACTACCTATGCAAGTTCTTATGACAAAACGCAGTGGTCAAAACGCAGAGTCTTTAGTCAAACCGCAAGAGACAGAACGCAATGGCTCAAGACAAACCGCAGTCTTCATACCAAAACGCAATGAACAAACCTCAAAGGTCAAAACGCAATAACAAAACGCAGTCTTCAGAGGCAAAACACAGTGACCAAAACGCAGTAACCAAAATGTAGTCAAGAATCCACCTAGAGAGACAAAATGCAGTGACGTAAAATACGAACTTTTTCAACAAAAAACACCTAAAAATTACCCTTTGAACGTTTTTGCTTGGTTTCTTTTGCACAACTTGATCCTAGAAGGTTATAACAACTATAAAAACACTAACTTTAACATCACAAACGTGAGAGTCAAAGAAAGCCAATAATTAGACCATAGACCTTCAAAAACCAAACTCAAACACCACAAAACACCATAATTCGCCTCTGGTTTGCTCTGATGCCACTTGTTACGATCAAGAAACACCTTCGGGAGTTCGCGGTTGATCGAAATACATCATCATTCTAGAGAGAGATAGTAGAGAGAGAAAGGTGAAAAAAAGTGCTTTATTATCAATGAATAAATAAATAAAGCTTACACAATTTCCCACACCCCTCATGGACAGTCATGAGGGGTATTTATAGGCTCATTATATGACTATCCTACTTATTGATGCGCGTGAGATTGTTTACGCACTTTGTTTTACCTCTTAAGGGATCTCAAGAGGCTTACAATCCCCACCAGGCAGTGTACCTGACCGATGTAGTATAGTGTAGTGGCAAGTACCGGGGGATTGATCGTTCTCTCATAGGGAATAGTGTTTGTTAGGTTAGAGACTACTTTAATTAAGGTCTAAGGGTGGAGGATGATTATTTTTGTATTTTTATGTTTTTTAGAAAGTAGTAAAATCTCGGTTTTGAAGGAGTGGGCGGAATTAGTTGCTAGTCAACTAACCCAAGTTATCTACTTATGCAAATTAAATTAAAGTTTTGAGAAAACAATGGTGGGGAAAGTAGTGTTTACTTAGATTTCATTACTCCCTAACTATCTTTTACCATGTAATTAGTATGTTGAGTTTGCGTGGATGACGGGTGTATTCCTAACAAGTCGTAGGGAGTGCGTTCAATTCCCTAACTCTATAAGCTCCTACCTCACTATATGACGATACGTCAAGTATCCTATCATAAGCTCACCGATAGCAACCTACGCATGAAATACTACCTTAAAATCGATTAACGCACATACGATTCACGTTTCCTAAGACGTTCAAGCTTGTTACCGTATAGGAGGTTAGCCAGTTTTCTTAAGTCTAACGTAGATGAAACATTCATCCAAATCACAATCACAACATACACATCACATGATAATCAATAGTTAGGTTTCATTAGATCTAAGCAAACACAAGTTAATTTAGCCTAGCATGTTAAAGGAAAGAAAAGCACAAACATAAATCATACAACACATAGACATATTGTATGGATTGAATGAAGACTTATCTTAGATTAAACATGCAAGTTAGAGGGGTAAAAGTACCCTCTAAGGTCTGTAATACACGAGCTAGGGTTTAACCCTTAAGTTCTCCACCAAGTTCCTCTTTTAAAACAATAAAATTCGTCCTATATATATAGAAAATACGGGCTGACGGCGTCAGCCCAAGGTGTGACGCCGTCACGCCGACGATTAGGGTTTTGTGATGGCCTTCTTGACGTCGTCACGCCGCCTTGTTCCAGATCTGACGGCCTTCCCTGACGCCGTCACCAAACTAGGCCAAAAACTCTCTGGCCCGTCATGAGTAACTTCCAATTTCTTCACTTCATTTGTTCCTGACGTCGTCACGTTGAAGCTTGTGACGCCGTCACCTTCTGTGCACTTTAGGGTCTTTTGAGATTTTGTTCTTTTCCGCACTTTTTCACTCCGAAAACGCCCGAAAATGCTTCTTTTGTGATTTTCTCCTCAAAAGTACCTAAAATGAGAAAAGAAACGACTTTGGGTGAAATCCGATCCAATAATATACGAATTAGGACTCAAACTGACCCCTAAAAACGTAACATTTTTCGTCTCATCACTTATAAAATAGTAGTCCCTGCGGGCACAACTAACTACATAACTAGTCCAATTCACTTATGTGATGTTATCTTTAAAAAAAAGCGAGGCTAACAACTTTAATGGTTGCTGTTTTTTAATCATTTTTTAGAAAAGTTGTTACATACACGATACGTTGAGCATGTATAAGCTTAAGGAGTTGTCTCAAGATAGCGGAATGACAATATAGGCGACAAAAGAGGTATAGTCTATGAGTAATTGGACTTGACCAGGCCGGGTAATAATTTCAAGCTAGTCTAACTAGTGATGTAAACGTGTCTCGAATCGGTCTTGTTCACTGAAAGACGATCAATTCAAAAGTGCGAACTCCACCCAACAAGTGCAAATTTATATTAAAACTTATGAGCACATGTGAAGGGGGAGTATTTCAAAAATGCAAAACTCTTGAAGTGTTAACAAAATGTGTTTTATAATCATAAACACTTTGAGAGATTTTACAAAAAGTTTTATGGCATGTGATCAATAAACCTACGATAATCATGGCGTTGTAAGGTGATTAATGTCAGGTTTATGTCCTATGATCCGCCAGAGCCGGAGGAATCTACCCAAGGACAATTCCAATAGATTAGTACTAGATGTCTTTAGGTATGATCGAAAAAAGGAGTAAAGAAATGAAAGGAGAGAGAAGGGGTTGAAGAATTAAAAAGAAATGTAATGAAAGGGTGAAAAGAAATAGCCCTCCAAATGTTCAACCTTAGGGCAGAAACCGGGTTCAATTTATATGCTACTGATCATTACTAAGGTGATACCGGTATTGAATACAAGACGTCATGGACCCAGTGACACACTGCACTTAACCTTCTAGCAACTCGGGTATCTCTTAAAAGGCACTTGTTTCATTTCTAACGGAGAACCTTGCATAATCTATCGACCTCTCACTCCGAGATGTGTTGATATTGAAAAGGAGGCCCTGTGCTCCATGTCTCTGACGACTAAAACTAAATCGCACGTAATCGAGTCTAGATCCATGAGATTCATCAAAGGATCTCTCAGGATACACTTCCATAATATACACTTGTGTTCGCCAAAAAGGACACAAGTTGTATAAGAGTCTTATATGGGATCTTCGGATCTTGCCTTACATATTCTGGTGGTTACTTGTTTCAAACAATCTACAACCATGGAGTGATACTTCGGTATACTTCAGTGGCTCACCTGAATTGTGGGTATACTTCGATATATCTGATGTAAGCCTTCTTGAGGGTATCAAATTCAGGAACAGCCTTTGTAACGATTAGAGAGAGTCTTCATACTATGTTGTTGATTATCTCGAAGTCTGAGCCTGTAAGTGCTGGAAATCCCACTAAGGAGATTCCTTTCACGAATTGAGTCCTTAAGACGTTTATAGATATTTTTATGCTTCTAGTTACACGATCTGATCAATAAAACAACAAAACAGTCTTTTATTTTTTCAGATGCTAGTGTTAACTATCAACATCATTTATTTTAATCCAGATTTACTCAATCTGATTGAAATTAATATCTATATCGCGTATCGTAAATTCAATAGCTAACTTGTAGATCTATTTTTCCATTTAACGTTAGAAACAGGTTTTTCACAAACCAAAAAAAGGTGATCTTTAGCTTAGTATCACGATCTAATTATAAAAACAATCAAGCAGATTTTTTTCAAATGTTGGTAACTATATATTTACATGCTTAATCAGGATAGCAACTTTTACGTAAGATTTACTCGATCTGCTACATAAATTTCGTTAAAAAAAAAATGTAAGATTATTATGTTATGCATATATGAGGATAGAATGCTACGTAAAGTTAGATAAATGAAACTAAACAATCAAAACATGCAGGATATATAAACCTTGATGTGACCGGATGGATTAATATGGAACTTGTGATCAGTGAGAATGATATTACAGCTGATGGTGCCGTGCTTCATTTAACAAGCGCCGATGGTTTCAGTTTTCTGTCGGCTCAACATAGCTAGGTTTCAGATATATAGCAATAGATCCCTTGGAGTTTGGGCTTTGATGATCATTGGGCCTTAGATGTTAAATAAAAGACTAATACATGTCATTTTTTTAGATGTTACATTTTTATGTCGTGGTGTGTGAAGATCATAATGTGAACATACATATCAAGTTTCATCAAACAACGGAAGGTGGTTTATTGTGAAGAACATGAGAACTCATACAGCAAATCTCCGTCCCGTGGAACCCGCCACCGTTTTGATGGAACAACCCTTTGGTTCCTCTGGAGATTCTGGAATGAGATGATTTAATTTTCACCTATAAACGGGAAAACCCTTTACCCAAAAAACATGAAGTGAAGGTTTTCCAAATTGGGTACAATTATCATTTATAACTTCGAGGATATCGTTTGAAGTTTAGATTTCAAAAATATATTAGAAGTTAGCATAGTTGCATATCTCTAAGGGATAAAAGTTCAACCTCGTAAATATGGTCTCCAAAAGGTATTCTTCTAAATATGGCCACTTTTGTTAGAAGTGATTAATCATCTCCTTCAATTAATGTTAAGAGATAATGAAAATGAGCAAAGACACCTATTTGGTAGTTGGAGTAACATAGAACAATGCCTTATTCATGCATTTTTGTTTGTCTAACAACGAGGCCATATGAATATAAAATCTATTTCAATCAAATTATACACTTAACTTTTATAGTCACTTTGTTTCCTCTTCCTTCTTTAGCTAACAAGATTAATAGAAATTTAGATAAAGGACAATTACTCATAGACTACACCTTTTCTGTCGCCTATATTGTCATTCCGCTATCTTGAGACAACTCCTTAAGCTTATACATGCTCAACGTATCGTGTATGTAACAACTTTTCTAAAAAATGATTAAAAAACAGCAACCATTAAAGTTGTTAGCCTCGCTTATTTATAAAGATAACATCACACAAGTGAATTGGACTAGTTATGCAGTTAGTTGTGCCCGCAGGGACTACTATTGTATAAGTAGGATAGTCATATTGTAATGAGCCTATAAATACCCCTCATGACTCTTCATGAGGGGTATGGGAAATTGTGTAAGCTTTATTTATTTATTCATTGATAATAAAACACTTTTTTTCACCTTTCTCTCTCTACTATCTCTCTCTAGAATGATGATGTATTTCGATCAACCGCGACCTCCCGAAGGTGTTTCTTGATCGTAACAAGTGGCATCAGAGCAAACCAGAGGCGAATTATGGTGTTTTGTGGTGTTTGAGTTTGGTTTTTGAAGGTCTATGGTCTAATTATTGGCTTTATTTGATTCTCACGTTTGTGATGTTAAAGTTAGTGTTTTTATAGTTGTTATAACCTTCTAGGATCAAGTTGTGCAAAAGAAACCAAGCAAAAACGTTCAAAGGGTGATTTTTAGGTGTTTTTTGCTGAAAAAGTTCGTATTTTACGTCACTGCATTTTGTCTCTCTGGGTGGATTCTTGACTACGTTTTGGTTACTGCGTTTTGGTCACTGTGTTTTCCCTCTGAAGACTGCGTTTTGTTATTGCGTTTTGACCTTTGAGGTTTAGCAACTGCGTTTTGACCTTTGAGGTTTGTTCATTGCGTTTTGGTATGAAGACTGCGGTTTGTTAATTGCGGTTTGTCTTGAGCCATTGCGTTTTGTCTCTTGCGGTTTGACTAAAGACTCTGCGTTTTGACCACTGCGTTTTGTCATAAGAACTTGCGTTTTGATCATTGCGTTTTGTCACACGCAGATGCGTTTTGTCTCAAGACTTAACATACAAAACCCTAGTTTTCAAACCCTAATTTACCGAACAGGGGGTATCTAAAGAATTAGGGCATATCACAAACTCAACCATCACACCAAAAACACATATGATGTTATTGGTCTGCACTTTATAGAACATGATTCATTTTATCGTTTCATTATCTTAGTACCAATTTATCTCACTTCAAAACAAACCACGTATAGCTTAAAAGATCCTGATCAAGAATCACAATCAAATGACAACGGCTAATATCATATTTTTGTGACTACGGAGTTTTTGTACGATATTGCTTATTTGGGTTTAAAGTTCATTTCACGGGTATGTGTACTTATTTATCTCAAAGTTTAGAGGTTGGATAGATGCATGACTTTCAGAGATACTTGTTTGGGCATACACTTGCAGTGATTAAGACTTGGACATCTAGCTAAATGTGTGATCTATAAACGCATAAGTCAATTCTTAATGCTCACATTGGCTATCACTTTAAGGAGTTACGTTGTAGTACTCAGTGTTACATGGAGTTGTGGATAGTCCAAGAGGTGGATATTTCATATACTGTTTGACTGGTTTGGGTATATGACACTACCTATGCTTTAAGGAGTTACTTTGTAGTGCTCAATATAGGTCCTTAGTCACACTTTCATACAAGATTAAGTCACATATTTAAAGGATGTTTACTTCATTCTCAGATTAGTTATATTGGGTTGTCTCCATCAGTGGTCATTTACTAGTTGGTTGGATTTTGAAGAGGTCGCTTATAGGTTGAAGAGAAGAGATGAGAATGTAGAAAAAGAGAGTCATATTTTTTCGACATATTCTCACGGCATTATGCTTACATGGCTTCAATATTGCATCAAGTACAAGGTGATTTTACGGCATGTACACAACATTATGATGATGTATTTCGCGACTGTAACAAATGCTTATCCAGTGCAAATCATTTATCCTACGCACGACGTCAACAAAACGAGGCATGAGAACCAAAGCGCAGGCAGGGAGAGCCGGGGCAACTACTAATTATTAACCGTCCTTTCAGTTGGGACTTTCAAGCAAGCCTTGCGAAGGCAGCCCCCTTTCTCGCGCATCAAACACTTCATTTCCCGCAAGTGACCAACCGAAGCCATGCAATTTCTTATATTATAAAAGGAGTGCTAGAATGTCTTTTCAACCAATAACTCGCAACCATCAGGAGGGAGAAGTACATGAAGTAGTGTTTCTTCTTCAGTGATTGCATTGGCTGAGAGAACTGTGCTTAACATCGTGAATGGAGAAGTAGTGTGTGTACATCGGAACCCGGACTTAAATGATGAATTATGATTATTTCAGGTCAGGACTCGAACGTTCAAAAATGAAATCATTTCCAAAAAGTTCGAGTATAAACAAATGAAAAGATTTCAAACAAAAACTCGTTTTCTACAAAAAGACTTGTGTACGTTTTAGTACATAACTCGCACTTCTAAAAAGCTAACTCCCTCAAAACCCTTAATTGATTTTCAAATTTCAGTTTGAAATATGCTTTTATTAAGGGGAGTATAAAAACAAAAAATATTCTGATTTCATGCTAAAACAAATTCGTCTAT
>LBNU01015241.1:53374-64334 GCA_014162995.1 Artemisia annua
ATAACTCGCAACCATCAGGAGGGAGAAGTACATGAAGTAGTGTTTCGTCTTCAGTGATTGCATTGACTGAGAGAACTGTGCTTAACATCGTGAATGGAGAAGTAGTGTGTGTACATCGGAACCCGGACTTAAATGATGAATTATGATTATTTCAGGTCAGGACTCGAACGTTCAAAAATGAAATCATTTCCAAAAAGTTCGAGTATAAACAAATGAAAAGATTTCAAACAAAAACTCGTTTTCTACAAAAAGACTTGTGTACGTTTTAGTACATAACTCGCACTTCTAAAAAGCTAACTCCCTCAAAACCCTTAATTGATTTTCAAATTTCAGTTTGAAATATGCTTTTATTAAGGGGAATATAAAAACAAAAAATATTCTGATTTCATGCTAAAACAAATTCGTCTATCTCTCCAAAAGCTTTTCAATTAATCAGTTGATATAAAAAATATCACGATATGCTATTTTTGAGGGGGAGAGACGTGATTAAAATGTGATAAAAAATGTTTAAAGATCATGGCTGAATCTCAAAATAGCTCGACTAAGATATAACCAACGAATTGACGAAGCTTAAATGTCAGTAATCGAAAGGACTTTGTCCAAGTAGAATGTACCATTTCGAGAAACTTTCTTTGGACTTGACCAGGCCGGGTAATAATTTCAGGCTAGTCTAACTAGTGATGTAAACGTGTCTCGAATCGATCTTGTTCACTGAAAGTCGATCAATTCAAAAGTGCGAACCCCACCCAACATGTGCAAATTTATATTAAAACTTATGAGCACATGTGAAGGGGGAGTATTTCAAAAATGCAAAACTCTTGAAGTGTTAACAAAATGTGTTTTATAATCATAAACACTTTGAGAGATTTTACAAAAAGTTTTATGGCATGTGATCAATAAACCTAGAATAATCATGGCGTTATAAGGTGATTAATGTTAGGTTTATGTCCTATGATCCGCCAGAGCCGGAGGGATCTACCCAAGGACAATTCCAATAGATTAGTACTAGATGTCTTTAGGTATGATCGAAAAAAGGAGTAAAGAAATGAAAGGAGAAAGAAGGGGTTGAAGAATTAAAAAGAAATGTAATGAAAGGGTGAAAAGAAATAGCCCTCCAAATGTTCAACCTTAGGGCAGAAACCGGGTTCAATTCATATGCTACTGATTATTACTATGGGATCTTCGGATCTTGCCTTACATATTATGGTGGTTACTTGTTTCAAACAGTCTACAGCCATGGAGTGATACTTCGGTATACTTCAGTGGCTCACCTGAATTGTGGGTATACTTCGGTATATCTGTTGTAAGCCTTCTTGAGGGTATCAAATTCAGGAACAGCCTTTGTAACGATTAGAGAGAGTCTTCATACTATGCTGTTGATTATCTCGAAGTCTGAGCCTGTAAGTGCTGGAAATCCCACTAAGGAGATTCCTTTCACGAATTAAGTCCTTAAGACGTTGGTCGTTACTTGGATTTATCCTATGTATTGATAATTGTCCCTAACGGGATTAGGACGGCTGATGTGCCCGACCAAGGTGAATGGAATCAAGACATTTATCAGTAAGACAATCGTAGTGGTCTAATCTTTATGAAAAGTCCATGATGATCGATTGGGGATTATGACTAACATTTACCATGCAGCTACCGATGCATGTACCTTGGAGAAAGACCGATACCATCATAATTCATCATCATCACTCAAAGATCCACATGCTCATACCAAACAAAGCTCAAAGGAAGCTCTCTTCAAAGATCAAAGCAAAACAAAGTTCGTAACGATTCTACGTCAAAGTCAAAGAATCTACAACGTAAAGAGACAAGGATCAATGTCAAAGAAAAGAGAACTTCACAATGATACAAAGTCAAACAAAGTATGAGCATGTTGGAGAAAGAAGTAAAGACAACAGAGTAAAGATGTTGATCAAAGGCAAAGAACAACCAAACGACATTAATCAAAGATCACAAAGCATGAATGAACAAAGAATCAAAACTATTCTATGACGACACACAAAGTTCAAAGACCAAGAAGACAAAAGACCTAATCACGTGGAGCATCATTCGAATGACCACCCCTTAGGGGGAGATTGTTATCATTAAAGAAATGTATTAAGAAGTGATGGTCATTCTTGTATTAATAACTTTGTGACGTGTCGTAGTTTATGTAATAGAATAGTCAATGAGCTCGTGGATTGGGCTAAGCTAATAGGTAAGAAGTTATGTTAAGCTAATCTATGTAATTATGTTGTAATCCAACCCAATCCATGAGGCCCATAGAAAGCCCATGGCCAAGCCCATGTGGCATATGTTAGGAACTATATAAGCCACAACACACCTCATTTGTGTGTGTGCTTGAGTGTGTATGTGAGTGTTTTCATATTGTTATAAAAGTTCTCTTCATCTTGTTCTCTCTAATATACCATTCGACATACATATTGTCCATCAAGTCATCATACGAGCTGAATATATAGAGTGATAGAGTTGATATATCTTAGGTCCTACAAAAGTGAAGAAAGTGAGGATATGGGTTACAATGTGTCAACATGAAGTTAAGGTGGCATGGGTTACAATGTGTCACGGGTCAAAAGGGGCTGAGCAAGACAGGTAATTTTTTTGTGCATATCAGTATGTTTAGTCAACCCATAAATACTTTTTAATTTCTGTTTTTTATGTCGATATAATAACTAAGCATTCAAAATGATCACAAAAGCTTAGTATTATGACAATAATATGAATTTGTATTCAAATAATGAAGTAATTTAGGAGGTTTTATCCATTTGAATGCACTTCTGATGACGTTTGACCTGTTTAACATATTTAACCAATTTGTCTTTTTGGTTAAATCTTTAGATTAGCCATTTTGACCTGTTAAAGATAGAAACATTACCCAAATAGGTGCATTTGTAAATCAGTCAAAAGAATGTATAAGATCATGTTTAATAGTTTTGCTTAGCTAAAAAAGCTTACTATTTTACCCCTTAATTTGCAGGGTGAATTACTATCAGGAAGCAGATAACGTTCTGCCTCATCTCGATTCATCAACAACTTTCACAAAATCAATGATAACATGGGCATCATGGGTCGAAAAAAACATAAACCCAAGAAGTTCCGCTCCTTCACATTCCAAAGGAGGTGAATCAAACGATGGCGGTCAACTGGTCATTGTAAAGAAGCCACACAGCCCCTCAACCAAACCACAACCACCAACAATAGTTAAAAAACAAATCTCATTCTCAAATGCATCATAAAACAAATGAAAATGCAAGTCAAGATCTTAAACATAACTACTACTTTGTCAGATTACAGAATCGATGGTCACCCATCGCCTTAGCGATGCAATGGTGACCGCTGAAAGAGTGACCTATGCAATTGTGGCTGCTGCCACCGGTGTACCGATGCAATGGTGGCTTTTTTGCTCGAGCTTGAGGAGTTGAAGGACCTTCTTTTAGTTCAGCTGGTTTTAAAGCTCAAGCAGGTGTCTCTACGTGCTTGATCACGTGCATAACCATAATCATAGAACAACTCTTCACCAGATTCAATACACTTTTTCTTTGCCAATATGCCAGCAATATGATCACCCGCCACTTTCAATATCATAATATTGGTTCAGGAAAAACTATATATTATGATCCTCCAAAATATGTGTCGAGCTTTCTATTATCAATTCCCTTACACAAATGTCCACTTAAAAAAAAATTCCAATCGACCTAAGTTACACACAATCACTAAACTGATTTTTTTTTACCTTCAAAACTACGTAAAGGTAAATTTCGACATCTGACTAGTAAAGAGTTTAACAATCGCAAATTATTAAAAATGTGTTCTCTTTGTCTAATGGACACCTATTTCGGGACAAATTTTAATGTTCATTTGCTCTTTTGTGATTCAGGGTTCTGTCTCATGGAAGTAAAAAGAGCACAGAGATGGTTCAAGAAGAAATGCCAAAAAATTCGAGGCTTCCGCTGGGTGGGCGTAACCATCACATAACAGAGAAAAACAATTGTTCAGTATCCGCACTTGGGGTGAAAAGGGTCCAACTGGCTCAGCCTGCCATGACTAAGCATATAATAACGTCTACGGTTGACGAAATTGTCTCAGAGCTTCAGTTGATTAGCCTCTCTAATGGGACGCCTGCTTCAGGTCCAGGTTTACCTCAGTCTCAGCCGATTGACCTTAGACTTTTGTCTGCGTTACAAATAGAAACCCATCTGAGTTCAACACGATGATCACCCGCCACTTTTAATTTCCACATCTGATAATAACAATACAATAATATTGATCAACAAAAGTTTAATTTGAAATCAACAACCACCCACCGACATAGTAATTAAGGCCTTGGATGATGATCTAATGACGACAATGATTCATATATAATAACGTCTAAAAAACATAAAACAAATCCACTTATATGCTAGATAATCAGAACCATCACCTTCCTTCCTATTCGATCAAAATTTGATAAAAATGTCTCCTTGTTATTACTTTCCATTTATCGTTAAAAAAGGTGTTTTACCAACCAAAAAAGATTACAATTACGTACCTAGTGACACGATCTAATAATTATTATGCTGTAATATAATGCATCCTATATAATTGCCGATCTAATGACTAGTTTGAGTCTTATAAAATTAACGTCTAAAAGAACATAGAAGGATCCATTGATATACCATAATAATCCCTTCGACAAACAGCAAAACAGAAGCAAAGGTGAAAACTAGATGATCAGAACCATCACCTTCCTTCCTATTAGATCAAATTAGGATATAAATGTCCCCTTTTCCAGTTATCGTTCAAAAACAAGTTTTTCAGCAACCCAAAATGGTTACAATTACGTATCTAATGATGCCATCTAATCATGATAAGTGAAAACAACCATACAGATATTTTTATGCTTCTAGACTTCTAGTAACATGACCTGATCATTAAAACATCAAAACACTCTTTTTTCAGCTGCTAGCGTTAACTATCACATTCTTAATGTCATAAATCCACACACATATATCATGTATCGTTATTTCGATAGCTAAGATGTTCTACATCGTTTATTTAAATCTAGATTCAATCAATCTGATTCAAATTAATATCTATATCGCGTATCGTAAATTCAATAGCTAACATGTAGATCTATTTTTTCCATTTAACGTTAGAAACAGGTTTTTCACAAACCAAAAAAAGGTGATCTTTAGTTTAGTAACACGATCTAATTATAAAAACAATCAAGCAGATTTTTTTCAAATGTTGGTAACTATTTACATGCTTAATCAGGATAGCAAGTTTTACGTAAGATTTACTCGATCTGTTATATAAATTTCGTAAAAAAAAATGTAAGATTATTATGTTATGCATATATGAGGATAGAATGCAACGTAAAGTTAGATAAATGAAACTAAACAATCAAAACATGCAGGATATATAAACCTTGATGTGACCGGATGGATTAATATGGAACTTGTGATCAGTGAGAATGATATTACAGCTGATGGTGCCGTGCTTCATTTAACAAGCGCCGATGGTTTCAGTTTTCTGTCGGCTCAACATAGCTAGGTTTCAGATATATAGCAATAGATCCCTTGGAGTTTGGGCTTTGATGATCATTGGGCCTTAGATGTTAAATAAAAGACTAATACATGTCATTTTTTTAGATTTTACATTTTTATGTCGTGGTGTGTGAAGATCATAATGAGAACATACATATCAAGTTTCATCAAACAACGGAAGGTGGTTTACTATCAAGAACATGATAACTCATATAACAAATCTCCGTCCCGTGGAACCCGCAACCGTTTTAATGGAACAACCCTTTGGTTCCTCTGGATATTCTGGAATGAGATGATTTTCACCAATAAACGGCCTTCAAAAGATCTCATTCTTAATGATATCAAGTTGTCATCATTTAATTGGATCTCAAGTAGGTTTAGGAATACGGACTTTAAAGGGATCGATTGGTTCGATATCCCTTGTAAAGACTTGTATCTAATGTTTTACTCTCGGCCTCCTAGTGACTCCGGCCTCCTCGTGATTTAGTAGGTGGTTTGTTTCTTTTTATATATATATCGTGGTTAAAAAAAATGTTGATCCGAGTTGTTGGCAAACAACACTAACCAACGAGGCCAGATGAATATAAAATCTCTTTCAATCATATTATACACCTTAACTTTTATAGTCACTTTGTTTCCTCTGCCTTCTTTAGCCGGCAAGATTTCTAGAAATATACATAAAGGACAATTACTCATAGACTACAGCTCTTCTGTCGCCTATATTGTCATCTAGCTATCTTGAGACAACACCTTAAGCTTATACATGCTCAACGCATCGTATGTAACGTATTTTCTAAAAAAATGATTAACAAACACCAATCATAAAAGTGAAAAAGTGAGGATATGGGTTACAATGTCTCAACATGAAGTTAAGGTATAAGAGACGTTTAGAAATTAGGGTTTTTTTCTCTCCCATTTGGGAGAGAAAAAGGAGATTCCGGACGCTATCAAATCCCTAACTGTTCATTCAATATAAGTCGATTCCTCTTGTTCATTACTCCTAGATCTATCATCTATGATCGGTCTTAAAGGCTTAAACAATTGCGTTTTGAGTTTTCTTGTGGATTTTATGGGTTTACGGTCAGAATGCTTTTTCTATTGACACCCTCTTTATCTTGTGGGTGATTTGTGTGGTGGTACGACACGTCTGGCTGCTATTGGAACCCTATCACTTTTTATTTTAGGGATTTGGATTGATTGATCAGTTTGATTAATATATCCAATCATGTTTTCGAATCTTGTTCTTATGGATTCGATTGGAGGCGCAGCTTGTTTTAGCCGTCGTTATTATCAAGACTCTACCTGCTCTTAGGGTTTCATGCGTTTTAGGTATTGGTTCGTGAGTTGCTGGAGGGGTGAGGTCTGATCATGCATACTCTAGGCTGTGGTTGGTCTTGTGCATGTGTTTGGAAATATGAAATGCATATTACAAATCTCGTACAGGTATTGACTCTTTGTTCGTCTTTATGGATGTTAGCCGTGAAGGCTATTTGGAATTAGCTTCAATGTCAGATTTAAGACTCAAGTGAACCGGAGCTATTGTTTGGCCTATTCATACCAGCTTTAGGGATGGAGTGGCTACTCGATTGATGAGTTTCTGGCCTACTATTGGCTGTCTAGAAAGTTGGTTTCTGCTTCTATCTTTGTTAGTAATAAGAATGGTCCTGTGATTCTTTATTAGTTGTATGGTTAGTAGCTTGTTGTAAGCTTGTGCATGAGTTTAGTTTTCCATTCTCATGCCATTTGGTTTGTTGCACTACGGTGCATTATTATTGCCCATGTAACTAGGTTGTAGGACTTCACCTACATTTATACTTCAATGATTTTTGGTGTAATACATTTACCGTGGAAACCCTTTACCCAAAAAACATGAAGTGAAGATTTTCCAAATTGGTTACAATTATCATTTATAACTTCGAGGATATCGTTTTAAGTTTAGATTTCAAAAATATATTAGAAGTTAGCATAGTTGCATATCTGTAAGGGATAAAAGTTCAACCTCGTAAATATGGTCTCCAAAAGGTATTCTTCTAAATATGGTTGCTACTTTTGTTAGAAGTGATTAATCATCTCCTTCAATTAATGTTAAGAGATAATGAAAATGAGCAAAGACAGCTATTTGGTAGTTGGAGTAACATAGAACAATGCCTTATTTAAGCATTTTTGTTTGTCTAACAACGAGGTCATATGAATATAAAATCTATTTTAATCAAATTATACACTTAACTTTTATAGTCACTTTGTTTCCTCTTCCTTCTTTAGCTAACAAGATTAATAGAAATTTAGATAAAGGACAATTACTCATAGACTACACCTCTTCTGTCGCATATATTGTCATTTCGCTATCTTGAGACAACTCCTTAAGCTTATACATGCTCAACGTATCGTGTATGTAACAACTTTTCTAAAAAATGATTAAAAAACATCAACCATTAAAGTTGTTAACCTCGCTTATTTATAAAGATAACATCACACAAGTGAATTGGACTAGTTACATAGTTAGTTGTGCCCACAGGGACTACTATTGTATAAGTAGGATAGTCATATTGTAATGAGCCTATGAATACCCCTCATGACTCTCCATGAGGGGTGTGGGAAATTGTGTAAGCTTTATTTATTTATTCATTGATAATAAAACCCTTTTTTTCACCTTTCTCTCTCTACTTTCTCTCTCTTGAATGATGATGTATTTTGATCAACCGCGACCGCCCGAAGGTGTTTCTTGATCGTAACAAGTGGCATCAGAACAAACCAGAGGCGAATTATGGTGTTTTGTGGTGTTTGAGTTTGGTTTTTGAAGGTCTATGGTCTAATTATTGGCTTTCTTTGATTCTCACATTTGTGATGTTAAAGTTAGTGTTTTTATAGTTGTTATAACCTTCTAGGATCAAGTTGTGCAAAAGAAACCAAGCAAAAACGTTCAAAAGGGTGATTTTTAGGTGTTTTTTGCTGAAAAAATTCGTATTTTACGTCACTGCATTTTGTCTCTCTGGGTGGATTCTTGACTACGTTTTGGTTACTGCGTTTTGGTCACTGTTTTTTTGCCTCTTAAGACTGCGTTTTGTTATTGCTTTTTGACCTTTGAGGTTTAGCAACTGCGTTTTTGACCTTTGAGGTTTGTTCATTGCGTTTTTGTATGAAGACTGCGGTTTGTTAATTGCGGTTTGATCATTGCGGTTTGTCTTGAGCCATTGCGTTTTGTCTCTTGCGGTTTGACTAAAGACTCTGCGTTTTGACCATTGTGTTTTTTCATAAGAACTTGCGTTCTGATTATTGCGTTTTGTCACACGCAGATGCGTTTTGTCTCAAGACTTAACATACAAAACCTTATTTTTCAAACCCTAATTTACCGAACAGGGGGTATCTAAAGAATTAGGGCAAACTCAACCATCACACCAGAAACACATATGATATTATTGGTCTGCACTTTATAGAACATGATTCATTTTATCGTTTCATTATCTTAGTACCAATTTATCTCACTTCAAAACAAACCATGTATAGCTTAAAAGATCCTGATCAAGAATCACAATCAAATGACAACGGCTAGTATCAGATTTTTGTGACTACAGAGGTTTTGTACGATATTGTTTATTTGGGTTTAAATTTTGATACTATTTATCGAGAACTAAGACCCTAAAATATCGAGAACCTTAGACCCTAATCTATCGAGATCCTCATAAGTTGCTCTTCTTCAGATTTGGTGGCCTACTCAGTGGTTTCTATCTTGTATAAGTTAGAAATAACACTTCGACTTCGGATAACTATCTAAATTGTATAATCTAGATAAGTTTGGAATACTTTTTCGATAAGCAAAATTTTATCGAGAACCTTTGACAAAACAAAAGTTATCGAGAACTTCTGCTGAACCTATCGAAGAACTTTTAGCTAAAATGTTACTCGAGAAATTTTGCTCAAAATTAGTCGTAGAAACTTTTGCATTTTATCGAGAATTGACTGGTTATCGGAAATCATTATCGAAACATCTTATCGACGATCCTTCGCAAAGTTATCGGACAACATTGGAAGTCTATCGAGGATCTTTGATATTTATCGAGAACTACCTGGAATTTATCGAGGAACTTGGGAATTTTGGTTGATTTCTGACCCGACTAAACTTCACAACGGCTATAATTTTGATCCGTAACTCACTGGCTTTGGACGTTTTTACCTGTCAAATAAGACCGTGAGTTATCGTCCGACATGCCTGTTTCTCATCTAAAAAGGATCATTCAACCCCAACCTTCAAGGTCTTAAATCCTCTCGAGGAAGAAGTTATTGAGGTTCTTAAGTTTTCAGAACCGATTTTCACAACAAATTCAACACAAACTCACTCCTATTTCGTTGGAACGATCCTAACATCACAACTTTATCAAATCATCACTGAAGTCATAATGGCATCTCAACAAGGAATATTCATGCTGCCGGTGCTGCAGAACGTCCTCCTATTGCTTGAAAAGGGGCTGGGTTATCGTTCCATGCGACAAGCGTATGCTGCTCCATAATCAAAACCAAAGATGATGGTACAACTGCATTATCAACATCCATTGAAAACGACCTTCCAGCCAAAAGAAATCCTTGATTCGGGTAATCCAGATGGAACACCTCCTACTCAAGCCATTCCTTTGTCTCCAAAGAAGAAGATTACACAGGCTCGGAAGACTTGGAGCCGATTAAAGCAGATGATCGGCAAGCATCTCATTCAACTTGGTTTACCTGTCGATGATCTTCTGCTGCCAGTCCGACCAGTTGTCAATCCAACTTAGTCTATGTGGGAACGAGCCTTAGAAAGCCTTTGACTCTGGGAACAGAAAATTAGACAACCAAGAAAATTTTTGTGATAGTTATTTGGGGTTAGAAGTGCCAACTCTACCCAGCAATCCGTGCAAATTTATCGTAAAAGACTTATGAAGCCACATGCTAAGAGGGGAGTATCTTCAAAATTGCAAAACTCTCAATGTGTTAAATAAAATGTGTTGTTTATAATCAGTAAACACTATTGAGAGATTTTCAAGCAAAAGGTTTATGGGCAACAAATAGGATAGCAGTCAGTGTGGTTTAGAGCGGATAAAGGTGTAGAACAACACCGTCCTAACTGATCCCGCAGAGACCGGAGGGAATCTAACCCAACGAGACAATTCCCAATAGATACGAGCATTAGAATCCTTCAGGTATGGACTTAAGAAGGAGTAAAGATGAACAGGGAAACACGAAGGGGTTGAAGAACTTAAAGGAAATGAAATAACGAAAGGGTCGAACAGAATGAACCCTCCAATATGTTCAACCCATAGGTGCAGCACACCGGGTTCGAATTCATTAGCTACTGAATTGTTATAAAGGTGACACTCGTATTGAAGACAAGACGCGTCGATGGGACCCCAGTGACCCGCACTGCCAACCTCTAAAAACCTTCCTAGCCACTCGGA
>LBNU01015241.1:64343-80055 GCA_014162995.1 Artemisia annua
TCAATGGACACCAGATGTAAACTTTAGAGTCCTACGCAGATCTTAGCAATCTGCCAGAACGTTTATGAGAGAATTTACTTATGTATTTCTCAATGATTGAACGGAAACTCCTGCCAGGGTCAACATCAAGCAGCCCTGACAGCAGGTTACTTCGGTAATCTCTTGTGGGTTACGCATAGTGTTTTCGGTGGATTTCAAACGGTCTACAGTCGTGGGGTGATCTCCAGCGACTCACCTAATCGTGGGTGTACTTCGGTATGTCTGTGTAAGCTCTTTCGAGGGTATCCGATTAGGAACGGCCATGGTAAGGATTAGAAGGAGTCTTCACACTATGCTGTTGACGATCTCTAATTCCTAACCTGTAAGTACCGGATGCTTTATTGCTAACTGTTTTATGCAGGTACAACCACCACACTCGCTTCCACATGCTCATACATACATCTCAAAGTCAAAGGAAAGTTCTCACTAAGATCAAAGGAAAGCAACAGTCAAAGAAAGATTCTACGCCAAAAAGAAGAATCTATAAAGTTAAGTAACAAAGATCAAAGTGAAAGAACCGCGACAACAAATATATCTATGGCAAAGACTAAAGACGTATGAGCATGTTGGAAAGGCGATTAACCTACAAAGACGAAGCTGTGACGAAAGGCAGATGAATCAACCACAACAAAGAACAAAGAACAAAGAAAAGTCATGTATCAAAGATCACAAAGCATGAAAGAACAAAGACTAAAGACTATTCTACAATGACACACAAAGTTCAACAACAAAGATAACAAAGACCAAATCACATGGAGCATCATTCGAACGACCATCCCTTAGGGGGAGATTGTTAGCATTTAAATTTTATAGAAAAAGTGATGGTCGGTCTCATATGTAATATAGTGTGTCATGTAGGTAGAATTAGTCATTGGGCCTTGGACTAGTTAAGCTAATATGTTATAAGTTAAGATTTAAGTATAAAACCAAGTCCAAGCCCAAGCCCATCAAAGCCTTTAGGGCATCCACGAATTGTACTATATATACACCTCAAACTCTCATTTGAGGAGTGTGCTTGTATGTGTTTTATGTGTGTTTCTTTCAATATAGTCTTTCATTTACACGCCTCATATTATACATCAAGTCACCATCTTTCTCATCTCTTTTCCACATATTATACGTGATTTAGATTGATAAAGTTGTGATATTTACGTATTAACATGTACTTATTTAACTCAAAGTTTAGAGGTTAGATGGATGCATGACTTTCAGAGATACTTGTTTGGGCATACACTAGCAGTGATTAAGACTTGGACATCTAGCTAAATGTGTGATCTATAAACGCATAAGTCAATTCTTAATGCTCACATTGGCTATCACTTTAAGGAGTTACGTTGTAGTACTCAGTGTCACATGGAGTTGTGGATAGTCCAAGAGGTGGATATTTCATATACTGTTTGACTGGTTTGGGTATATGACACTACCTATGCTTTAAGGAGTTACGTTGTAGTGCTCAATATAGGTCCTTAGTCACACTTTTGTACAAGATTAAGTCACATATCTAAAGGATGTTTACTTCATTCCAAGATCAGTTATATTGGGTTGTCTCCATCAGTGGTCATTTACTAGTTGGTTGGATTTTGAAGAGGTCGCTTATAGGTTGAAGAGAAAAGATGAGAATGTAGAAAAAGAGAGTCATATTTTTTCGACATATTCTCACGCCATTATGCTGACATGGCTTCAATATTGCATCAAGTACAAGGTGATTTTACGGCATGTACACAACATTATGATGATTCTGATAACTCGCAACCATCAGGAGGGAGAAGTACATGAAGTAGTGTTTCGTCTTCAGTGATTGCATTGACTGAGAGAACCGTGCTTAACACCGTGAATGGAGAAGTAGTGTGTGTACATCGGAACCCGGACTTAAATGATGACTTATGATTATTTCAGGTCAGGACTCGAACGTTCAAAAATGAAATCATTTCCAAAAAGTTCGAGTATAAACAAATGAAAAGATTTCAAACAAAAACTCGTTTTCTACAAAAAGATTTGCGTACGTTTTAGTACATAACTCGCACTTCTAAAAAGCTAACTCCCTCAAAACCCTTAATTGATTTTCAAATTTCAGTTTGAAATATGCTTTTATTAAGGGGAGTATAAAAACAAAAAATATTCTGATTTCATGCTAAAACAAATTCGTCTATCTCTCCAAAAACTTTTCAATTAATCAGTTGATATAAAAAAATATCACGATATGCTATTTTTGAGGGGGAGAGACGTGATTAAAATGTGATAAAAAAATGTTTAAAGATCATGGCTGAATCTCAAAATAGCTCGACTAAGATATAACCAACGAATTGACGAAGCTTAAATGTCAGTAATCGAAAGGACTTTGTCCAAGTAGAATGTACCATTTCGAGAAACTTTCTTTGGACTTGACCAGGCCGGGTTATAATTTCAAGCTAGTCTAACTAGTGATGTAAACATGTCTCGAATCGGTCTTGTTCACTGAAAGTTGATCAATTCAAAAGTGCGAACTCCACCCAATATGTGCAAATTTATATTAAATCTTATGAGCACATGTGAAGGGGGAGTATTTCAAAAATGTAAAACTCTTGAAGTGTTAACAAAATGTGTTTTATAATCATAAACACTTTGAGAGATTTTACAAAAAGTTTTATGGCATGTGATCAATAAACCTAGGATAATCATGGCGTTATAAGGTGATTAATGCTAGGTTTATGTCCTATGATCCGCCAGAGCCGGAGGGATCTACCGAAGGACAATTCCAATAGATTAGTACTAGATGTATTTAGGTATGATCGAAAAAAGGAGCAAAGAAATGAAAGGAGAAAGAAGAGGTTGAAGAATTAAAAAGAAATGTAATGAAAGGGTGAAAAGAAATAGCCCTCCAAATGTTCAACCTTAGGGCAGAAACCGGGTTCAATTCATATGCTACTGATTATTACTAAGGTGATACCGGTATTGAATACAAGACGTCATGGACCCAATGACGCACTGCACTTAACCTTCTAGCCACTCGGGTATCTCTTAAAAAGTACTTGTTTCATTTCTCACGGAGAACCTTGCATAATCTATCGACCTCTCACTCCGAGATGTGTTGATATTGAAAAGGAGGCTCTGTGCTCCATGCCTCTGACGACTAAAACTAAATCGCACGTAATCGAGTCTAGAGCCATGAGATTCATCAAAAGATCTCTCAGGATACACTTCCATAATATACACTTGTGTTCGCCAAAAAGGACACAAGTTGTATAAGAGTCTTATATGGGATCTTCGGATCTTGCCTTACATATTATGGTGGTTACTTGTTTTAAACTGTCTACAGTCATGGAGTGATACTTCGGTATACTTCAGTGGCTCACCTGAATTGTGGGTATACTTCGGTATATCTGTTGTAAGCCTTCTTGAGGGTATCAAATTCAGGAACAACCTTTGTAAAGATTAGAGAGAGTCTTCATACTATGATGTTGATTATCTCGAAGTCTGAGCCTGTAAGTGCTGGAAATCCCACTAAGGAGATTCCTTTCACGAATTGAGTCCTTAAGACGTCGGTCGTTACTTGGATTTATCCTATGTATTGATAATTGTCCCTAACGGGATTAGGACAGCTGATGTGCCCGACCAAGGTGAATGGAATCAAGACATTTATCAGTAAGACAATCGTAGTGGTCTAATCTTTATGAAAAGTCCACGATGATCGATTGGAGATTATGACTAACATTTACCATGCAGCTACCGATGAATGTACCTTGGAGAAAGACCGATACCATCATAATTCATCATCATCACTTAAAGATCCACATGCTCATACAAAACAAAGCTCAAACGAAGCTTTCTTCAAAGATCAAAGCAAAACAAAGTTCGTAACGATTCTACATCAAAGTGAGAGAATCTACAACGTAAAGAGACAAGGATCAATGTCAAAGAAAAGAGAACTTCACAATGATACAAAGTCAAACAAAGTATGAGCATGTTGGAGAAAGAAGTAAAGACAACAGAGTAAAGATGTAGATCAAAGGCAAAGAACAACCAAACGACATTAATCAAAGATCACAAAGCATGAATGAACAAAGAATCAAAACTATTCTATGACGACACACAAAGTTCAAAGACCAAGAAGACAAGAGACCTAATCACGTGGAGCATCATTCGAATGACCACCCCTTAGGGGGAGATTGTTATCATTAAAGAAATGTATTAAGAAGTGATGGTCATTCTTGTATTAATAACTTTGTGACGTGTCGTAGTTTATGTAATAGAAGAGTCAATGAGCTCGTGGATTGGGCTAAGCTAATAGGTAAGAAGTTATGTTAAGCTAATCTATGTAAGTATGTTGTAATCCAACCCAATCCATGAGGCCCATAGAAAGCCCATGGCCAAGCCCATGTGGCATATGTTAGGAACTATATAAGCCACAACACACCTCATTTGTGTGTGTGCTTGAGTGTGTATGTGAGTGTTTTCATATTGTTATAAAAGTTCTCTTCATCTTGTTCTCTCTACTATACCATTCGACATACATATTGTCCACCAAGTCATCATACGAGCTGAATATATAGAGTGATAGAGTTGATATATCTTAGGTCCTACAAAAGTGAAGAAAGTGAGGATATGGGTTACAATGTGTCAACATGAAGTTAACGCAGCAATAACGCCGGGTGACGGTACGTAATGCACCCTTTAATGCCGGAAAGTGAAGCTTTAACGCCGGAAACCGTTATTGTACCGTTTGCTCTTAGAGCAGGTCAAACTGTTCGCAGTTTTTGTTGTAAGTTTTTGATGTAACATTTGAACATCTCGATCAGTTTTTACCTCCA
Source organism: Artemisia annua (assembly GCA_014162995.1). Lineage (NCBI taxonomy): Eukaryota > Viridiplantae > Streptophyta > Magnoliopsida > Asterales > Asteraceae > Artemisia > Artemisia annua. The sequence continues at coordinate 69,170 of LBNU01015241.1, forward strand.
AGTTATCATATACCCCGGAGTTCGACAGAATTCAACATGTCTACATTATTTTAAGTATTGTTTTTCTTCAAATAGCATACTTTTAATTCATTGCACTTGGATAGCCCGTTTCTTTACAAGACTTTTTAAAAAACCCTTACATTCAATTTTTTTGTAAAACGAGGCCTTAAGATATGGATCATTACTATAAAAGGTCAAATTTTATTTCTTAACTTATAAAAGAACATGACTCCTTCCAGATTAAATTCCAATCCTTCCATAGTATTCTTCTTCTGTCTTTAACGATTTCTGAATATGCCACCTTTCCTTTTCCCAGTAGCGGTGGCAAAGTGGTTGGGTCAGGTTATTTGTGTCACGGGTCAAAAGGGGCTGAGCAAAACAATTAATTTTTTGGTGCATATCAGTATGTTTAGTCAACCCACAAATACTTTTTAATTTCTGTTTGTTTATGTTGATATAAATAACCAAGCATTCAAAATGATCACAAAAGCTTATATATTATGTCAATAATATGAATTTGTATTCAAATAATGAAGTAATTTAGGAGGTTCTATCCGTTTGAATGCACTTGAGTCCTGCATCATAAAACAAATGAAAACGCCAGATCTTAAACATAACTACTTTGTTAGATTACCGAGCTGAAATAGTGACCTATGCAATTGTGATTGTTGCACCGGTGACCGATGCAATGGCGGCTTTTTTGCTCGAGCTTGAGGAGTTGAAGGACCTTCTTTTGGAGCAGCGGGTTTCAAAGCCCAAACAGGTGTCTGTGCCTGATTGCGTGCATAACCATAATCATAGAACAGCTCTTCACCAGCTTCAATACGCTTTTTTTGTAAATATGCCAACAAGATTATCACCCGCCACTTTCAATATCATAATATTGGTTCAGGAACAACTATATATTATCATCCTCCAAAATGTGTGTCGAGCTTTCTATTTTAAATTCTCTTAAACAAATGTCCACTTACAAACAAAAATTTACCATAATTCCAATCGACATAAGTTACACACAATCACAAAACTGAATACTTTTACCTTCAAAACTATGTAAACATAAATTCGACATCTGACTAGTAAAGAGTTTAATAATGGACACTTACTTCGGGACAAATTTTAATGTTCATATGCTCTTTTGTGATTCAGGGTTCTCTGTCTCATGGAAGTAAAAAGGGCACAGAGATGGTTCAAGAAGAAATGCCAAAAATATGAGACTTCAGCTGGGTGGACGTAACCGTCAGATACTATTCAGTATCCGCACTTGGGGTGAAAAGGGTCCAACCGGCTCATCCTGCCATGACTCTTTCAAAGCATATAATAACGTCTTCGGATGACGAAATTGTCTCAGCGCTTCAGTTGGTTAGCCTCTCTAATGGGCCGCCTGCTTCAGGTCCTGGCTTACCTCAGTCTGAGCCAATTGAACCTGAGACCTTTGTGTGCAATACAAACAGAAACCCATCTGAGTTCAGCACAGAAATTGCAAAGAATTATGTTAGTTTGGTACTTTGGTTAAGTTGTGCTGACTGAGGTAATGGTGCCCGAGACGCTCTTTTGCAAATATGCCAACACGATGATCACCCGCCACTTTTAATATCCGCATCTGATGATAACAATACAATAATATTGATCAACAAAAGTTTAATTTGAAATCAACAACCACCCACCGACATAGTAATTATGGCCTTTGATGATGATCTAATGACGAAAATGAGTCGTATATAATTAACGTCTAAAAAACATAAATCAAATACACTTATATGCTAGATAATCAGAACCATCACATTCCTTCCTATTCGATCAAAATTTCATATAAATGTCTCCTTGTTATAACTTTCCATTTATCGTTAAAAAAACAAGTGTTTACCAACCAAAAAAGATTACAATTACGTATCTAGTGACACGATCTAATAATTATTATGCTGTAGCGACTATAATGAATCCTATATAATTGACGATCTAATGAATAGTTTGAGTCTTATAAAATTAACGTCTAAAAGAACATAGAAGGATCCATTGATATACCATAAAAAGCCCATCGACAAATAGCGAAACAGAAGTAAAGGTGAAAACTAGAAGATCAGAACCATCACCTTCCTTCCTATTATATCAAATTACGACATACATGTCCCCTTTTTATCATTTTCCAGTTATCATTCAAAAACAAGTTTTCCAGCAACCAAAAATGGTTACAATTGATGCCATCTAATCATGAAAAGTGAAAACAACCATACAGATATTTTTATGCTTCTAGTTACACGATCTGATCAATAAAACAACAAAACAGTTTTATTTTTTCAGATGCTAGTGTTAACTATCAACATCATTTATTTTAATCCAGATTTACTCAATCTGATTGAAATTAATATCTATATCGCGTATCGTAAATTCAATAGCTAACATGTAGATCTATTTTTCCATTTAACGTTAGAAACAGGTTTTTCACAAACCAAAAAAAGGTGATCTTTAGTTTAGTAACACGATCTAATTATAAAAACAATCAAGCAGATTTTTTTCAAATGTTGGTAACTTTTACGTAAGATTTAATTATAAAAACAATCAGGATAGCAACTTTTACGTAAGATTTACTCGATCTGTTATATAAATTTCGTAAAAAAAAATGTAAGATTATTATGTTATGCATATATGAGGATAGAATGCAACGTAAAGTAAGATAAATGAAACTAAACAATCAAAACATGCAGGATATATAAACCTTGATGTGACCGGATGGATTAATATGGAACTTGTGATCCGTGAGAATGATATTACAGCTGATGGTGCCGTGCTTCATTTAACAAGCGCCGATGGTTTCAGTTTTCTGTCGGCTCAACATAGCTAGGTTTTAGATATATAGCAATAGATCCCTTGGAGTTTGGGCTTTGATGATCATTGGGCCTTAGAGCATGTGCACTGCTAACGCAATCCTTGCGTTAAAGAGCAAATAAGAGCAAATAACGCACGTTAAATGGAAGTTACCCGTTGCACGTTCTTGCGTTAACTCCACGTTAACGTGTCGCGTTAAGTGGCTAACGCCACGTTAAGCTGCCATGTTTGTAGAAAAAAGAAAAAAAAAATCAGTTTACCCCCCTAAATGAAGGAGTGTTTTTTTAAATTGTTGTTGAGTTAAGGTTGAGTTATTGTTGTGGGTGTTTTTTTGTGAGTTAAGGTTATTGTGTTAAAGCTGACGTGGCGCTGACGTGGCGCTGAGTTATTGAATAACTCGTGTTATCATTGCACATGAAGACATGCTCTTAGATGTTAAATAAAAGACTAATACATGTCATTTTTTTAGATTTTACATTTTTATGTCGTGGTGTGTGAAGATCATAATGAGAACATACATATCAAGTTTCATCAAACAACGGAAGGTGGTTTACTATCAAGAACATGAGAACTCATATAACAAATCTCCGTCCCGTGGAACCCGCAACCGTTTTAATGGAACAACCCTTTGGTTCCTCTGGAGATTCTGGAATGAGATGAATAAACGGCCTTCAAAAGATCTCATTCTTAATGATATCAAGTTGTCATCATTTAATTGGATCAAGTAGCTATAGGAATACGGATTTTAACGGGATCGATTGGTTCGATATCCCTTCTAAAGACTTTGTAACTGATCTTTTACTCTCGGCCTCCTCATGATTTAGTAGGTGTTTTGGTTCTTTTTATATACTTAATCCCGCGGTTCAAAAAAAAAAAAAAAAAATCTTGATCTGAGTTGTTGGCAAACAACTCTAACCAACGAGGCCATATGAATATAAAATCTCTTTCAATCAAATTATACACTTAACTTTTAGGCTAAACACAATAAGGACTACCAGCGACCTTCATTTTACCCGCTACATCAGTTTTCTCTCACCGGCGACCTACAGACGATTTTTTGCCACAGTAAGGGCGACCTTCATTTTTTTTTTCAACTAACAAGATTTAATTTCATAACATTTTTTTCCTTTCTTCTTCTTCTTTTATAAAAGACCAGATTTACAAATAATATATAAAAAAATTTGCAAATCCAAGGTAAAAAATCCCCATCGATTGGGCAACTTGGTCATTTTTAGAATTATCCCATTAAAAAAACACAACTCAACACAATTATTCAATCTTGACGTTGTTGTTGTTGTTGCCTCCCGACATTTTTTTTTTCTAATAAAAATGTATTGTAGAGTATATTGAGTATTGGAAGTGTGAAAAAAAATGGTGTGTGAAATGGGTATTTATAGTGGTGAGAAAATGGGTTTGAAAATGTTTTTTTTAGCCGTTTGTTAACGTTTATATTGCGTAGGGGGCTAAAATGATCTTTTTAACGCAACGGCTAGAAAGCCGTTAGGGAGGGGCAAAAATGATTTTTTTTTATTCAAACACAACAACCACGCAGCGTCAAAACCATAACTTGCCACGTTAACGCAACAATAACGCCAGGTGACGGTACGTTAATACACCCTTTAATGCCGGAAAGTGAAGCTTTAACGCCGGAAAACGTTATTGTACCGTTTGCTCTTAGAGCAGGTCAAACTGTTTGCAGTTTTTGTTGTAAGTTTTTGATGTAACATTTGAACATCTCGATCAGTTTTTACCTCCAAGTTATCATATACCCCGGAGTTCGACAGAATTCAACATGTCTACATTATTTTAAGTATTGTTTTTCTTCAAATAGCATACTTTTAATTCATTGCACTTGGATAGCCCGTTTCTTTACAAGACTTTTTAAAAAACCCTTACATTCAATTTTTTTGTAAAACGAGGCCTTAAGATATGGATCATTACTATAAGAGGTCAAATTTTATTTCTTAACTTATAAAAGAACATGACTCCTTCCAGATTAAATTCCAATCCTTCCATAGTATTCTTCTTCTCTCTTTAACGATTTCTGAATATGCCACCTTTCCTTTTCCCAGTAGCGGTGGCAAAGTGGTTGGGTCAGGTTAGTTGTGTCACGGGTCAAAAGGGGCTGAGCAAAACAGTTAATTTTTTGGTGCATATCAGCATGTTTAGTCAACCCACAAATACTTTTTAATTTCTGTTTTTTTATGTCGATATAAATAACTAAGCATTCAAAATGATCACAAAAGCTTAGTATTATGTCAATAATATGAATTTGTATTCAAATAATGAAGTAATTTAGGAGGTTCTATCCGTTTGAATGCACTTCAAGATAAAAAAAAAGGAAATGGGTGAGTGATTGTCGATCGCTGCAGCGAACGAAATAAAAAATAAACAATCGATCGACAGGCGATTGACTCCCACAGTAAGGGCGATCGATCACCCTGTCGATCGATCAGCCGATCATGCCCTGTGTTTAGCTTAATAGTCATTTTGTTTTCTCTACCTTCTTTAGCTGACAATTTCTAGAAATTTACATAAAGGACAATTACTCATAGACTACACCTCTTTTTTCGCCAATATTGTCATCTCGCTATCTTAAGACAACTCCTTAAGCTTATACATACTCAACGTATCGTGTATGTAACAAATTTTCTAAAAAAATGATTGACAAACACCGATCATAAAAGTGAAGAAAGTGAGGATATGGGTTACAATGTCTCAACATGAAGTTAAGGTTTTCCAAATTGGTTACAATTATCATTTATAACTTAGAGGATATTGTTTGAAGTTTAGATTTCAAAAATATATTAGAAGTTAGCATGCATATCTAAAAGGGGTAAAAGTTAAACCTCATAAATATGGTCTCCAAAAGGTATTCTTCTAAATATGGTCGCCACTTTTGTTAGAAGTGATTTACATCTCCTTCAATTAATGTTAAGAAATAATGAAAATGAGTTAAAGACACCTATTTGGTAGTTGGAATAACATAGAACAATGCCTTATTTAAGCATTTTCGTTTGTCTAAAAGGTTATCAAAGTAATTATCATGCCTTAACGAGTGTACCCCTCTCAATTTTATTACAAGTCAAAACCTTTTGTGTTTTACTTTTTATCTCCTTGATCGACACATATATCTAACACATTCCTAATACTTACGAAACTCTTAAAATACCATGATTATCCTCATTTTATGTCAAATACGGATTTTGAATTACTTAGAGCATAAGGTATAATCACCCAGGGTTAAACTTTAACACACCGTCACGTCAGCGCCACATCAACTTTACCCTTTTCGCCTTAACTCACAAAAAAAACCCAGGTACAATAACTGACCTTAACTCACTTAACTAAACTTTACCTCAATTATTTACAAATTCAACCCCAAAACTTAAACAAATACTTCATTTATTTAAAACCATAATATTAGTTCGATCAACACATGACAATACGGAATTAAAAAAAAAAAAAAAAAAAAAAACGCTACAAAAAGGGTACGAAATTAAAAAAGGGATAATTCCAAAAATGACCAAGTTGCCTAATCGATGGGGATTTTTGACCTTGGATTTGAAAATTCTTAAACTGACCAGTTGCCCAACGCCTCACTTAACGGGGGGACGCCAAGTGTCGAAATTTTGGGCAACGCATCCTTTTTTTGGGCAACTTGGGACACTTGACGTCCCATGGGCGGCGACATGTTTTTTGGGCAACCGCGCATATGGCTAGTTTAAGAACTTTCAAATCCAAGGATCAAGGAAAAATCCTATCGATTGGCAATTGGTCATTTTTAGAATTATCCATTAAAAAAACACAACTCAACACAATATTTTAATCTTGACGTTGTTGTTGTTGTTGCCTCCCGTCATTTTTTTTTTGCTAATAAAAATGTATTGTAGAGTATATTGAGTATTGGAAGTGTGAAAAAAATGGTGTGTGAAATGGGTATTTATAGTGGTGAGAAAATGGGTTTGAAAATGTTTTTTATCGTTTGTTAACGTTTATATTGGCGTAGGGGGCGAAAATGATTTTTTTAACGCAACGCTAGAAAGCGTTAGGGAGGGGCAAAATGATTTTTTTTATTCAAACACAAACCACGCAGCGTCAAGCCATAACTTGCCGCGTAACGCAACAATAACGCCGGGTGACGGTACGTTAATGCACCCTTTAATGCCGGAAAGTGAAGCTTTAACGCCGAAAAACGTTATTGTACCGTTTGCTCTTAGAGCGAGGTCAAACTGTCCGCAGTTTTTGTTGTAAGTTTTTGATGTAACATTTGAACATCTCGATCAGTTTTTACCTCAAGTATCATATACCCGGAGTTCGACAGAATTCAACATGTCTACATTATTTTAAGTATTGTTTTTCTTCAAATAGCATACTTTTAATTCATTGCACTTGGATAGCCCGTTTCTTTACAAGACTTTTTAAAAAACCCTTACATTCAATTTTTTTGTAAAACAGGCTTAAGATATGGATCATTACTATAAGAGGTCAAATTTTATTTCTTAACTTATAAGAAACATGACTCCTTCCAGTATAATTCCTCCTTCCATAGTATTCTTCTTCTCTCTTTAACGATTTCTGAAAATGCCACCTTTCCTTTTCCCAGTAGCGGTGGCAAAGTGGTTGGGTCAGGTTAGTTGTGTCACGGGTCAAAAGGGGCTGAGCAAAACAGTTAATTTTTTGGTGCATATCAGCATGTTTAGTCAACAACAAAATACTTTTAATTCTGTTTTTTTATGTCGATATAATAACTAAGCATTCAAAATGATCACAAAGCTTAGTATTATGTCAATAATAGAATTTGTATTCAAATAATGAATATTTAGGAGTTCTATCCGTTTGAATGCACTTGAGTTGTGATGACGTTTGACCCTTTACATATTTAACCAATTTGTCCTGTTTTCTTTTTGGTTAAATCGCCATTTTGACCTGTTAAAGATAGAAATATTACCCAACTAAATACATGCATTTGTAAATGAGTCAAAAGAAGCTAGCAAGATTGGTGAAGAGAAGAATTTACAGTGGAGAGTGGAAGCCAAGAGACGATATGGAATAAATTGCGCCTAAGAAAGTAGACATCTTGTGTGGAGGGCGCTAAAAGCGAAGACTTCCAGTTCGTTGGAGTTAGATAGAAGAGGCATCGACTTAGACTCGATTCTTTGTCCTTGTTGTAACAACATCTGGAAACTTGTGCTCACTTGCTTGGTCTCTTGCGACTTGAGCATGAGTGTGTGGAAAGTATTCAATGGTGGAAGTTTGGAATGTTAATGCTTCTCTATTGATGAGTTCTTTTCATCTACATGCAGAGTTAATGTTCCCAACGCTCTATCTCGTGTTTGGCAAGTGGTTATTTGATGTTCCGGGTACTTCATTTGGAAAGAAGAAATGCACGTGTGTTGTGTAAAAAAGTACAAGCTAATAAGATGTTCAAGATTCCAACTTAAAAGCTTGAATGGATAGCTGGAGAAGATCAAACAAATATAAAGCGTTAGATTGGCACAATGGTTACGGGAACCTCTCAAGATTCGTTTACATAAGGTCTAAATATGATTGCTGTCGTGCTACTGCAATTATATCAGTGAGGACAGTTATTTTGGTACAGTAAATTTTTATACAGTATGTTCCTGTGGGTATAGCTTTTGCCTTTTATGTTCCCTCCACCTGGTTGCTTTTAAAATTAGTTGGTGGGACTTGGGTCAATATGCTACTGTCTTTAGTAGTTCAGTTATAGTGTGGACTTGACCCATTGTTTTGGGTTCATTGTACTAGGTCTGTTCCACACCGTTTGTGGTGTTTTTTCTTTGGGTCCTTTCTCTTCAATGGTTTTGTGAGGAGGTGGGAGCCTTCTCTGTGTTTTCTGTTCTTTGGTCAATATATGTTGCCTTCTAAAAAAAAAAATGTATAAAGATCATGTTTAATAGTTTTGCTTAACTAAAAAGTTACTATTTTACCCTTATTTGCAGGGTGAATACTATCAGGAAGCATATAACGTTCTCCTCCATCTCGATCATCTACAGTTTCCAAAATAATAACATGGGCATCATGGCGAAAACATAAACCCAAGAAGTTCGCTCCTTAACGTTTCAAAGGAGTGAATTGAACGATGGTGGTCATTGTAAAGAAGCCACGCAACCCCTCAACCAAACCACAACCACCAACAAATTTCAAAAACAATCTCATTCTCCAATCTATAAAACAAATGAAAAGTGCCAGATCTTTAAACATAACTACTTTGTTAGATTCAGAACGAGGCCACCCATGCTTAGCGAGCGAAATATTGAACTATGCAATTGTGATGTTGTCACCGGTTGACCGAGTGCAATGGCGCTTTTTGCTCGAGCTTGAGAGTTGAAGGACCTTCTTTTGGAGCAGCGGGTTTCAAGCCCAAACAGTGTCTGTGCCTGATTGCTGCTAACCCATATACATAGAACAGCTCTTCACCCCAGCTATCAATACCTTTTTTTGTAAAATGCCAACAAGATAATCACCCGACCATTTCAAATATAATATAGGTTCAGGAACAACTAATATTAATCATCTCGCAAAATGGTGTGTCGAGCTTTTCTATTAAATTCTCTTAAACAAAGTCGACGCGAAACAAAAATTTACCATATTCCAATCGACATAAGTTACACACATACAAACTGAATACTTTTTACCTTCAAAAACTATGTAACATAATATCGACATCGGACTAGTAAAGAGTTTAATAAGGACTTACTGTCGGGAACAATTTAATGTTCATTGTCTTTGTGATTCAGGGTTCTCTGTCTCATGGAATAAAAGGGCACACAGATGGTTCAAGACAGAGATGCCAAAAATAGGACTTCGCTGGGTGGACGTAACCGTCAGTATTACTATCAGTATCCGCATTGAGGTGAAAAGGTCCAACCGGCTCATCCTGCATACACTCTTTCCAAAGCATAGTAATCAACGCTTCGGATGACGAAATTGTCTCAGCCTTCAGTTGGTTAGCCTCTCTAATGGCCGCTGCTTTAGGACACTGACTTACCTCAGTCGAGCCAATTGAAACTGAGACCTTTGTGTGCACATACAAACAGCAACCCATCTGAGTTCAGCACAGAAATTGCCAAGAATTTATGTTAGTTTTGACTTGGTTAAGTTGTGCTGACTTGAGGAACGGGTGAGAGACGCTCTTTTGCAAATATGCCAACACGATGTCACACGCGCCACTTTTAATACGCATCTGAGGATAACATACAATAATTATGATACAAGCAAAAGTTAATTTGAAATCAACACCACCCACCGACCATAGTAATTATGGCCTTTGATGATGATCTAATGACGACAATGGTCATATATAATTACGTCTAAAAACTAAACAAATACATTATGACGATATCAGAACCATCAACAGTTCCTTGCCTATTCGATCAAATTTCATATAATGTCTCCTTGTTATAACTTCTCCATTTATCGTAAAAAAAACAAGTGTTAACCAACCAAAAAGATTACAATGTAACGTATCTAGTGGACACATCTAAAATTATATGCTGTAATGACTATAATGATCCTATATAATTGACATCTAATGAAAGCTTGAGTTTATAAATTAAAGTTAAAAGAACATAGAAGTCCATTGATATACCATAAAAGCCCACCGACAAATAGGAAACAGAAGTAAAGGTAAATCCTAGATGATCAGTAACCATCACCTTCTTACGACATACATCGTCCACCTTTTATCCTTTTCCAGTTACATTCAAAAACAAGATTTTCAGCACCAAAAATGGTTACATTGAATGGCCATCTAATCATGAAAAGTGAAAACAACCATACAGTATTTTATGCTTCTAGTTACACGATCTGACCCAATAAAAACAACAAAACAGTCTTTATTTTTTCAGAGCTAGCGTTAATATTCAACATCAATTTATTAATCAGATTTACTCAATCTGATTGAAATTAATATCTATAGTCGCGTTCGTAAATTCACATTAGCTACACATGACTAGAGTTATTATCCATTTAACGTTAGAAACAGGTCTTTCACAACCCAAAAAAGAATGCTTTAGTAGTCATCTGGGGGATCTAATTTA